>CM059016.1:5092555-5383261 GCA_030272315.1 Paspalum vaginatum
TGCAGCATGGAGTCGCACCGGCCTGAACCTGGATGAGTTGCACGTAGGTGCATTGGTAGTGGTGGTCTTTACCTTGTCCTAAGGATAGTCACTGGCTGGGTTCTTCGTGCTTCTTATTCCCCTAAAATTTCACTTTGCTTCATGTGATTATTATGGTCTTGCCATACCAAATGATTCTTCCTTTTTGCAATTTGTTTGTCCTTGCAGGCGTACCTCTTCAAGGTCTCATTAGGTTGGTGTTCTTTCTTTGGTGAGCTGGTGGTAAGTGCTTGCTTCCGTTTGCAGGTACATAATATATTTGATGTTTGGGCGATTAGCATGAGCAGATTCCAGTGTCCTCTGTCGTCCTATCAGCAAGCTTTCTGCTTCCTCCTTGCATTCTGGTGTTCCTTCGTGGTTGGTACTTGGATCTCTTCTTGGACAAGCTTCTCTACGCTGCGCATGTTAGATGGCTTTTTACTCTTCTTATATGTTCCCTAGATTGATTTCAATGGTACGCTACTTTGAGCGTACCATTGTAGTTCCTTCTGCTTATTCACGAAGTGGGACCTATTTATTAAAGCAGAACCAATTTTAATTACTGATGCTACAAAAGGATTATTAGGCTTTTGGGTTTCAGATCTCCGAAAATTCAGATATGATGTTTACGTGTTTAAAATAAGATACCGTATTTGTGTGCAGAAATCTTTTGTGGACTGCTATGTTCCATCAGATTTTTGCTTGCGGTGCTGTTTAGAATGCGCAGTAACGACTGGTGATATATTTGGCCTAATGTGCAGGTGGCTACAGTGAGGACGATTGTATGAAACAAACCTTTGCAGCCATGGTTGAAGTGTAATTATTTTTCCATGGTGTCCATATGGTAGTTCTTTCTCGAAGCACTCTTAATATTTAATATAATCCCGTGTCATGTGTGACTACTTTCTTGCTTCATACATTGGAATTTGTTTCGAGCAGTATATATCTGGGAGCACCTATTGATTGTTTCATCACATTTATATTAGATCAATCTCAATTATCATTCCTACAGAAATTAACAATTCCCGTTTACTCTCCTGGCTGTGCCATGTGCGGGATGCCATGGACTGGTAATTATCAACACGGAGAAGATAAACATACAGTATACCATATCAGCTAGAGGCTTTGAGGTGCTATAGAAGAGCTCATTGAATGACCCACCTATGAAGCTCTACATATAAAGTTTTCTGCATGTCCTTTCAATTCTGGTGCTTGCTGGTGGATTTCTGGAAGATGGAAGTAAATGCATGCATCTTGTATTCTGATATTTCTAAAAGTGTTTTATGCTACATTTTCTTATGCTTTTCCACAACGCTGTTGCTTAATCCTAATTAAAATCATTCGCCTGCTACTGTTTATACATGTAATTCCTTTTCCTTGGGAGTTATGTAGCCTCTGCGATTCTGGAGGGATCCTTGGATGCTTTTATTTCTTTCCATTGCCTGGTTTCCTCAGCGCTAATACAGTTGCCTTCTGCAGTGTCCTTTGTTTCTGCAAGGTGCTGGGAGACGGAATGTGATTCCACGGTTTATAGGCTCCGGCGCTTGCTTCCGGGTGGCGAGAGCAGGCCGCCATTCGGTGCGTTGCATGTTGTCTTCTCTCTATAAGATTACCAAATGATTTGTCCTGCCCTCTTCGTTAAGTCTGGCTGGGAGAGGCCAGAACTGCTGCTCTGCTGCTCTCATATTGTTGCTGCCAAGATGAGAAAGATGCTGAGACCTGGACATCGTATGTTACTTATCCAAGGATCAACTACCTGCTATATTTAAATGTGTGCCATCATTTTCCACATTTCACATTTGCCAGTTTCCCACTGATCCAAGAAAGATCTAAAAGTCACTACAGATTGCTGCAAATCCTAGAAACTGTCAGGAACGTATGGTCCCAATTTGTTGATTTTAGTGTCACTATGGGTTGCTAGAAAATTATGCAGGCCTCACTAATGCAGTTTGATTTACAAATTCTGCATGAGATATTTCTATTCATTGATTTGTTACCTACAAAACCTGGTGTATCATATTAGCAATCCTCATTTCTCAGTGCCTGTGTGAAGTCTGAAAACTGATCCGATCAGTTTTTTTATTTCGTGATTCGAGATGCAATGGAACTAATGAACTATTCTGTCTTATAGTATCCAGTCATGTAACCGAGCTTGTTCATTTAGATAAACTTTTGTTCGTGTGTTACATAATTATATGCCCTACTAAAAAGTTATTTTGAATAAATTAGGTTCTCTAGGTATTACAATCATGATTGTGTGCACCTGTGGGTAATATCAATCCTTTTTCCAACAGGTTGACCAAAATACCTCCTAGAACTTGGATCTCCAACAGAAATGCTATTTCAGTTCTACCATAGCAAAGCAGTTCTACCATACTAGTAGTCTAGGCTTCCATGAGATTCATCTACATCTATCCTTGCCATGTATGGTTTTCTACTGTACATTTATATTATGTTGTAGGATCCTGAGATGGTCAAAGCTTGAGGTATATCGGCAGTAGCCTATTTGATCAAGAACTCAAGTACAGGCGACAACTACTACGACTAAATGGCTTCATCGTTATCAGCGACTTGGTTAACTTTAGTAATTATGCAATGGATATATGTATCTTATTTGACCAGGGAACTTCTATGTTTAGACTCTGAAACTATGAACTCTGCGTATATGAACTGTAAAGGCATATTAGCTGTTGAACAAATATGTGATATGTAACGCACTCAATGTGTTAAGATGCACCATACGTAGTATTGTCTCATGCTCATTATTTCTTAGATTGCATCATTAAAGCTTTGTAAACATACCAGGGCACCACGCGCGCATGGGCGCGCGTCAATCACTAGTAGTGATCAATGAGGATCACTAGTGGCTGCTGCAGGGATGGAGGGTCGAATCCTTTATGCCCACTCCACCTGGGTTGTAGATGACCATGCCGCCTCGTCTATCGCTCCCTGCCCTTCTTATATTATTAGTTACCAGATGCTACATTGGCAGAGCTATGTATATATTGGTGAGCACGAAATTGATACATTGACAAACCATAATTTATTCCGATTGTTTCAAGGGGAAAGAACTACCAGGGCTTAATTACTAGGTTAGAATCACACCAAAATGCCCACATATAGTTGATTATAGTTGAACTAATCAAGACCGACAATCGACATGCCTGAATGACGCTCAACAACGAGCAACACACATCATCAACTTTATTAATTTCTTGGTAGTGGACGTGCTTTCATCCAAATGATTAAGATCTTGTTGCCACCGGAAAACGGCGGGCGCGAGACCCGCGGCGAGGACACACGGGAAGCTGGGGATCACGCTGCTGCTGCGCTCGTCTCCCTGTGTGCGGCTCCGATCGGCTCTGGGAAAAACCGATCAGCAACGATGGTGGAGGTGCGGGCGTGACACCTGGTTTGACCTTGCAGCCAGGAAGATGACGTGGATGCGGTGGTTGGCTTTGGTTCTCCCTGTACATGCTGCAGCGGCATGTCATGTATTGTAACAAGCGATTAGGTAACGTAAAATGAGCTACATGAAGATCGATCTATGAAATGAGGTATAAGAGACACAGGTAGATCGATAAACATGCGGGATAAGTAATGGATTCTGTGCCAAGCAAACCTTGACGTGGGATTCATTGGGATAACCTGATAGATCTCATGCCAAGCAAAGCTTTTGCTTGGCATGAGATTTATCTGGGTAATTAATGATCGCTTAACACGCCCTAATGCCCGAATGAATCAGAGAAACAATAGAGTAGCATGACGATTACAATGAAAAACCCTAATTTTCTCAGGGGTGGCGATGCGCTGAGAGAGATTGGAGACAACCGCTACTAGGAAACGTATGTCGTCGGTTTATTACGTAGAACATAGGTACATATTTATAGTTCATAGACTTGGACATCAAGTCCGACTCCTTCTATAACTAAAAAAACTCTATTTTTAACTGGATTAGACCTAATTCGACTCAAAATAAAAGATACATGGCCCACAAGCCCTCGAAATCGCCTCTCCCTCGGATGATTAATCAAAGCCCAATCAGCCGATCCAGTCCAAATATCGATCGGCTAGATTTTGGCGATAACAGATCACATGCACATAGGTACGCATTTAACATTATCTTTTGCAAAAAAAAATTTAACTTTCCAACAGAGCAGAAAATATGGCAATGCCTCCTGTTGCTTCCTGCCTGCCTTTCCTAATAGGTGCTGCCTTTTCCTTGCCTTTCTACTGCGTATTATATGTATTCGCAGGCCAAAGGGAGCCTACTATGGCTTGTCGATGGGCCACCGAAACACCCTAGAGAACCAGGGCAACTGAGGTGCTCTCCCAAGGGCCAAAGAGTCACTCAGAAGGAGAAATGGCTATATTGGGGGACATGGATCCCGACACCCATTCATCGCCCCCTTTTCCACCCTATTTTGTTGACAGGGACTAGTGGTTCTAGAACTGCCAGAGGATGCTCCACCACCCGAAGGGTGGGAAAGCAACCTGAGGTTCAAAAGGCTTCTACCCAACCCAATATAAGCAGAAGGTGGACCACATGATGGACACTCACTAGAGGCTACGTACGAGAGGGGTGATATATAAGAGCAATTTCATGTGAAGGGTGGACCTCAGACTGTGATACAGAGAGGCGGAGAATGTCCCAGTACTCTTGGCATAAAATGATGATATCTAACATATATATAAAAAGGCCTCTGGATAGAATGTTGTAAGGGGAGATCTCACAATACATTCTCCTTAGCCTATACTCGCCGCGCACTCTCTCAATCCTAGGGGTTCGACTGAAGCCCTCAAGTCCCCACTTTTAGTGTTTAGGGAGAACCCCCAACACTAGACAAGAAGAAGGGACATGAGCAAGGAAAGTAAATTAGATGAGTTTAAACATTCCCTAATTAGATAATGATTTGAGGCCTTAAGCTTGTACCTATCTAACTCGCTCTTTGATCGTGTGACATATATCTATAACATATATTGAGAGCGAGAACCCTGGTCGACCGCTCCCTGGTGGCGGGGTCAGAGTTAGCAGTGAACTCCTTGAAGATATCAAGAAGCTCCTGCTGAAGCTGCTCCCGGCACCGCGGGCGGTGAGGATCCCGTCATTCTCACAGTAGTAGTAACAGGCGGGGCGACTCAGGGACCGAAGAGGAGAGATGTGGCACTTCAAGAAATCATGGATGACAACCTCAGCCACGAGGCCGGTCCTTGCCAAGGCGTCAAGTACCGGGCAAAAGGCATCATCTAGCGCAAGGAGGGATGTCCAGTCATATTGATCCATAGGCGTAGTGGTCAGCAGCACAAGCGGGTCGGGGGCCTCAGTCATTTGCACTAAGGCCCACAACCTCCGCCAGTGCTTCCAGCGACCGTTCAGGTTGCAAGAGATGTAATGAGTGGGCGGCTGGGAATGGGTCTTGAAGTACTACCAGCCGATCTTGCCAAACTTCAGTTGACCGGCTATGCATGATGAAGAAATATCTGAAAGGGTTGAGAGAGGGTGCCACCCCCAGGAAGTTCTTGCAAAGGTGGATGAAGATGATGAGGTGGAGCATGGAGTAAGGGGTGAGGTAACCCATCTGGTTATCATAGAACTCCAATACGGGGAGGAGAAATGAGGAGACAGGGAAGCCGAGGCTTGCGACCAAGTACCCCAAGAACACCACATAGGTCTTGTCCCTGGGATTCTCCAGCGGTCACCAGCCTACACAACCTGGTCGTTGGCAGTGCCGGTCCACCTGAGCTGGCGGCGGATCCAGGTGGCAATATTTGCCAGGCACCTCGGCTCACCTAGGCCTTTTGCCTCCCAGTCATACTGCCCGCCGCCCGCCATGGATCTTGGTCGGGGTAGAGGGGAGGTGCTCAGGTGCCGACGATGGTGAGGCTAGAGGCTTTGGTGTGCTTGTAGGTGAAAGGGTGCGCAGGAGCAGGAGAGTCAAAGATGGTGAAAGGAAGAACAAGAAAAGAAAGAGAGACAGAGGGGGGGAGGGTATTTATACCTTGAGCTGGGAACTGGTGCCCACAATTGTGGGCATGGCGGTTTGTGTTTCCCACATCATGATGGGCGCAAGAACCGAGGAGGCACCCTGAACGTCAAATGAATAGGGGTGGTAGGCCTGTGTCTCGACGAGCAGCGCGGTGTGCCATGTGGAAGAGGAGAAATGAACCGTCTCATGCTTTAATTTTGCCCTGCTCGCTGTCTACGACTAGCAAGCGGGCCCGAGAGCCGCTGTTAGTGACACGGGGATGGCATACCCCCATGTGGCTGATTAAAAGGTCACCGAACATGCTATCAGTCAGAAAGAACTGAAATGGGCCCACCAGGGTACGTTGCGCCAATGGCTGACTAGGGGAACCTGGTCAAAGAAAGGCCCAGCCGGGGCCCGAATGCCTTGTGACCGAGCCGCCGTGGTGGGGGTATGTGGCGCTCTCCACAAGAGCTAGCCCCTAGGCAGAGGACCATGTTCGGCTACGATGGGGATATGTGGCACACTCTCTTGGTGCCCCTGGGCCCAATACGAATCACAGCACTCGCCCCTCTCCCCGGGGCGCCTAGGTTCCCGTGAGGGCCCACCAGTCGGCGCCTTGGTAGGGCGGTGATAAGACCGTGCAGCATGATAAGGGTGCCCACGTCTTGCATTCAAGGAGTCACAGGAGCACGCCTCGGGGTGTGACCTACGCGGTCGCCCTGTCCCATCAAACAGTGGTGGCTGCAACAACAACAGGTACTGCACCGCTATCCCTGCCATTGCTTTGCCAACCGCAGTCATTCGAGGCATAGCGACTGTACACATGCGTTGTACACCTTTTTTGCCGGAGGCAGGTGATACTTCGGAGGGAAGCTAGCACATCTCTATGTCCGCTGGGTCCCAGGTAGAAAAAGACAAAGGGAGGACCCACACGGCAGGAGTAAAAGTAAGGGTGTTGTAAGATATTTTGTAAAAGGTCTGTCTCCTCTTGAAGTATAAAAGAGGATGCTCAGCCCATAGATAGGATTTGATGCCAATTTGACCAGCCAGATAGTTAGGGTGCCCCTAGGAGTCTTCTCCTACCTCTCGCTCTCATTGTACTCAGCAGCCGTACTCCTGGCAACATAATATCAACTCCAGTGATCCACCACAGAGGACGTAAGGTATTACGCTCCGGCAGCACAAACCTCTATATCCCCACGTCTAATTCACCCCCGGCGACCCTCTCCGGACTTGCGTGATCTCGTGCTTGTGTTCACCCTACCGTCCAAAAAAGATCCTCTCGGGGTCTTGAGTCCAGGGACCCCATATGTTGAAACCTCAACATATACCATGTTTTGTAAAAGGTAGAAGAAAGAAGAGAGATTCTAAAGGGTAAGGCTAGGAAATCTGTTTATACAATATTTTCGTCACATAAATTTGTTTACGTTATAAAATGAAAACTCGTGTTACAAAGAGAGAAGAGAAAAAAAGAAGGGAAAAGTAAAGTGTTGAATGTGACGGTTTTTGTCTGCTCGTTCAGGTGAGTTGGGATGTCGCCCGACATAATTTGCGTAATTGCTCACCACCCAGAGGAGTCCTGCAAGCAAACGAGGCCTCGTGAATGAGGACGCCGCCAAAATGCAGCGTATATTTTTGGTTTTTGCACTGGCCACAGGTATTTTATAATCTGGAATGTCGACAGAACAATGCATGCAAGCATCCAGCTAGATTAGATCAGGTCTGAGTAGGCAATGGTGACCTGCTTCGGCAAATCTCAATGACGAGACTACGTCACGTTCGTCCAACAGTTGGCTATCTTCTATGTATAAATGGCCACCTATGATCAATTCATTCTCATATCATTCATACTACAAATACGTATTAGTAGTATAACCCTATCGTGCTCATCAACTTAATTACCCTAGCAAGCAAGCTATGGCCGCTATCGATCCTCCCTACCACCAGAGTGGCGTTTGCCAGATCATGCTGAAGAAAGAGCATCGTTTCCAGTTATACATGACCCAGAAAGCGCAAGGAACGCCCGATGCCAACGAAAAGATCGTCGTGGGTCCTCTGGGCTGGGGTGCCATCGTTGTTGATGACTTCATCATACGTGATGGTCCTGATGACACCAATGCAAACCTTGTTGGCCGGGCCCGAGGCATGCACGTCTGTAATGGTATAGACGATGCGAATTGGTTATTCTGTCATAGCATAATGTTCACCGACACAAGGTTCGTTAGTTTACGACATCTTTATTCGGAGTAGTCGTTAATATTAAAGTTACGTATGTATTTGTTTTGTCTGCTAATATACACTTTCTGATCTTGGCTACGCTGATTAGCTTTAAAGGGTCCAGCATTAAGATGCTTGGAGATCATCGTGAAGAGGCTGACGGTGAATGGGCAGTTGTAGGTGGGACTGGAGAGTTTGCCTATGCACGGGGTGTGGTCACTGCCAACGTAATCGAACCCTATACTCCTGCATCCGGGCAGCGGAAATGGGAGCTTGATATCCGTGCTTTCTGTCTCTGCACCTCTGAAATGGTTAGTTATTACGTACATTTGTCCGATCCATTTGTGGTTTGTAACAATAACCTAACCCATCGGCTTTAAACCGTAGACCGTTCTAGTTGCAATTTGTTTCTTTACCATTACAAACTTTTCTAGCTAGCTTTGGTAGAGATAATAAAATCCATAAAATCATATTTCGAAGTTGGTTCTATTTATTAAGCCGATTTGATCAAACTTGATCAGGCATGGATAGAGTCGTTGTTCAATCGAGAACAAAACTAAAACTACATGCAATTTGGAAAACAAAATACTACGGAACCGGCCCGTCAGCAAACTTCTCCGTTCCAACAAGCAAACAATTAAGCTGCAAACAAGATATCTACTTGACTACTTGCCCGACGCACCAAATTACTCTATTGTCGTCAGGTAATATAAGTAATTTTTGTGTGTGATATACTAAATGTTACTTCGTCACCACCTATGTGTGCGCAGACAAAGATGGGACCTTGGGGTGGGCAGGGAGGAATAGCTTGTGACATCACAGCGCCACCCATTTCTCTTCAAACTGTGACAATTGGATACGATACAGACGTGATTCACTCAATTGCGTTTTCCTACACTGACAAAGATGGTCAGAAGAAAACTGCTGGACCATGGGGTGGCGACAGTGCACTTACTACAACAGTAAGTGACTTTTCCAGCGCTTATTTGTTTGTTACCTCATTGTAATCTTATGATGAACTAATTCTTTTCGTTGCGGGATAATAATATTATATTCTTCGCACACCCTATATATATGCATATGTTCTGAGAAAATATTATAGCACGATCTATCTCTGGTGATGACGATTTGATTCATTTCTCCCGGCCCCTTGCAGATCAGGTGTGCTCCATCCGAGACTATAAAGCAAGTTCTTGGAACAACTGGTACAGTCGAAGGAGGCACCGTTGTTACGTCACTCACTCTGGTCAGCAACCTTAGAACGTACGGGCCTTTTGGCAAAGAAGCAAATGGTAGCACTTCTTTCAGCAGCTAGATTGAAGACGGTAAAACCATTGCGGGATTCTTTGCACGTGCTGGGGCATTGGTTCATGCACTTGGAGTTTACTGCGCCTGAAGTTTAAAACGAGAACGAAGTATGTGTTGTTGAAGAATCTTCGGTCAGGAACGCTCTGCCACGGGCGTCCGATCTGGAAAAAAAATCGGACGCTTCATCTCCAATGTTAGTTCTTCTAGATTGTTTGTTTCAGTAGTTATGTCACGATGTTTCAAAACAGTGTTTCTTCAATGTTTCGTCTATTTTTTTTATTTTTCACCAGATTCGCGGACCCGAAATTTTTATTCAATTCAGTTAATTTTTCATATCCGCCGTTGTTGCAATAGTGTATTTTCAATGTTTCATTAGTTGTTCGTTGATGTTTCGGTAATTATTTTTTCATGTTTCATGCATCGCCCGACGCGTCGCGTTCAGAATTTTTTCTCCAAAATATCGATGTTGTAACAGTTTAAATTTAATGTTTCAGCAGTACTTCGTTGATGTTTTGACAGTTCAATTCCGATGTTTCGTACGACTTTTTTTAAAAAAATTTCATCGGATTCGCGGACCCTAAATTTTCATTCAATTCAGTTAATTTTTTCACATCCGCTGACGTTGCAATAGTATATTTTCAATGTTTCATCAGTTGTTCGTTGATGTTTCGGCAGTTCATTTCTGATGTTTTAGCACATGACTTAGGGCGGTTCGATCGGATGGCTGAGGACGATTCGATTGGACGGTGGAGAATACGTCAGATGCGCCCGGACGTCCGGGCGCTAGTCCTTCCGATCTTCAGTTCATGGCCCCTTCGATGGCTCGAATCTATTTCAATTCCAGTCTTCAATTCCAACAAGCAATAAGCTGACGGACGTTGGTCGTCCTTTGTCCTTATCTCGTGTGCAATTTGTTTTCCTTCAATTTATTTATCCGGTGTGCCTTTCAATATTATCCACATGTTCTTGCTTAAAAAATAATAACTTTCCAAGAGATCACAATGATAATGTGATAATGTTTATTTGATATGTATGCACTCGACTGGCCGACTCACAGTTTCAGCTGTGTCCATGGATTGATTCTTAATTTGTGCATACCTGCAAGCAATGCAAGAGATATATACCGGGACTATATTGACATTTCACGGAATTTTATGAATGCACAATTTTCTTACACCACAAGAAATGGAGCATTTATATAGATGGATCGCTCTACCGACCGCCTCTAAGTATCAATTTGTAGAGGCGTGTGCTATATCTTTGAACCCAGGTTTTAATTACCAGATGCACTTTCAGTCTGTTGCAAAGAATTAAAAAAAAAGTGTGGCTAAGAAATGTGTTTATAACGGTGCTTGCCTATGGCGCGGACTGACATCCCGAGTCTAGCATGAATGCATTGTTGTCAAACTATGACACCTTGCGTTATTCACACATCGTCCTCGATCGACGACAAGTTTAACACGTAAATCTGTTGGCCTGGTCATGAGGATGCCCCAACATAGCTACTACTACCTTACAATCTTAATCTATCTATACTCCATAAAAGAGCGAGTTTGATAAAAATTAATTCTTACCGATTAGTTTTCTACCCATCATAGATCTACACCTTTGGATATAACAATAGCCATCGATCCAACCGTTTATTTTTAGGTGTCTCCGCCGTACAACTAAATTTTAGGACAACTATGATTAATATCCAACGTACACATTAAATCGTACGTCAAATGAAGACGGAGGGTGAGAAACTCTTACGCCGTTGTAAGATTTTCTGCCGGTTTCAAGTAATTTTTTATATATTTTTTGCACCAAATCATCTACACAGCCCTCCCGTACCCGTACGGAAAGACCAAGCATGAGTGTGGACTCTTCCGGCTTGGTGTCCATGACGCTCACGCCATGCACCTCCCTTCATCCGCTCAGCACACATGAAGGGGGCCCATTAATCTAAGTGATTTTGCCAGCCCAATGTTTCTAATGGTTCAGGTTTGATCCAAGCATAGATAAATGCTATCTCTGTCCATAATATATAATTAATTGATTTTTTTCTAATTTTGTCATCTTATTCAATATTTATATTAAAAATTTAAAAACATAACTCGGCAACTATCTTAAATGATAAAATAAATCATGACAATGTAAAGAATAACTAATCAAAAATTTTAAATAAGACGGATGATTAAAGTTATCGAAAACATCAATCGCTTTGTATATTAATCAATGTAGGGAGCATTTAAACTCGACCTTAGAAAATGCATTCATGTGCATCCTACATGTACGAGCACATCCGAAAGACTAAATTGAAAAATCTCAAGATTGACCAAGTCACCGCAGTCTGTCAAAACGTCGCCTACTACTGAAAAGAACAACACCATATCCTCAAGAACTCAAGTCAAGTCGAGATCTCGAGATTGCACCTCGTTATTTGTAGGAATGCCACCTACCACTAAAAGAATAACATCGTTATATCCATGAACGCCCATGTCAAGTCGAGTTCTTATTACAAACTTGATTAAAAATATTATCATGGTACCTGATCACCCACGACTTACTTTGTCAGCTCATTATTGTACCTCATGCCCAACACACCTGTATTGAGGCTTTTCTAATGTTAATAATTAACTAAAATACTATATCTCCTTGACTAAATTGGAAACAATTAAAAATTTAGTGGTGATGTGAAATTAGCAACATTTTTTTTGAAAAAAATCATACACTACACTCTGTTTAAAATTTTCAGTATATTTGTTTGCAGTTGCCCCACTATTCTAAACATAGAGTTTTGGTACGGTTAAAACAGTTTTATGATAACCTGTAGTATTTTGTACCATTAATCACCAATAATTGGTGTTTAGATTGTTTGATCGTTATTAGCCTACATTCGTTTTGCGGACATTATTCATGTTTAACTCAGATTATATCCTTTGGCTCTGGATAGTTGGAGAATGCGGGAAGCTCGGACCAGTTTGTAAATAACAAGCCATGAAATAAACACTTATATCTTCAACAAATAATAAATATTTTGCATAATTCATTCTCCGGAGACTAGAGTCAAAGACGTTTGAATGAGTAGTATTTCGTTGCTGCGGTGCGACTAATTATACTAGATTTTTTTTTACTAATGTATATATCATTTTTAGGCGCGCGTGTCGCACGTGCATATTGACTAGTATTACTAATGAGCCTCCACGTTAATTCTCACCAAATGCGCTAAAAAAAGATAAATTATAGAAATTCCCACAAAAATCAGAAACATCTGACCGTTCATCAGCTACCTCTAATAATAGTAGCCGTTAGATCTATTATATTTTTTAAAAATTACTCACCGTACCATTATGAAACATGAATTAAAATAACCTCTTAAATTTATACATATAAATTACCAACCATACCATTATAAAAACTGAATTACTCATCCACTACAAAATTCGGAGTATATGTATAACCACCCTAGCCACATCGTCCTATGACTGCTCACGTAGAGTCACGAGGTTGCAATGTAAAACCTGCTAGCGGCCGGCAATACGACACGCAACCAACAATGGCGACGTCAACACACGCTTGCAGGAGCATGCAGACGGCCACCGACAAATCGCAGCAGATCGCGCAGGGTTACGAATCTTAATGGAAGTTCTGTCGAACAAGGCAGTCTTACGTGGCGGTTCCTCAATCTTTCGGGGCTCTCTCACCTTCCTCTCGTTGGATATTGGAGGGCGGCAGTAGTGAGGCGTAGGTAACGAGAGGTGATGAGGTAGGACAATGATTCTCGATGAACGGGCAAGTACGTCGCTTGGATGCAGTGCATGCAGAGAACGGTGGCGTTGTATTTTTCGTTTTTTCCTTTTAGGTTTATGTTGTCGCATTATCACCTATCTTGCTTGTATTTCTGGGATTGTGACCCGATGTTGTAATCTCTATACCAATCACTGGCCTAGCCGGCATTTGTTGGTAATATTATTCAGGTGAGGATTATGTCCTCTGTGATCGTTATAAAAAAAAAACAAGGCAGTCTTGATCTCGGCGTTGTAACTGCATGTCCAGAGATCCGTTAAATAATCTAGCTATGGCCTCACGACTAAGTCACGATCCATGCACCTGCACACCTTCTGGATGCAATTCAGCCTGGCGCCTCTGGATGCAAATCCAAGTGCGCGTGCATGCAGATCGATCCAGAGAGCCGTCAACAGCTTCACCCGATCAAGCAATGTGGCAGTTGTGTTGTTTCACTAAGAAGCAAGTTATTTAGAGCCAACTGTATCTCTTCTGAATTTCATTGTTCAGCCGCTCGGAAGGTACGTAATATTAGGGTGTCAACGTCATAGTATGCCATTTGCTAGTATGTATGGTTGAACAAATTGTGATGCAGATCGATTAACATTTCGAGAAACCACTCAGGGAGGATCAGTAAGTTACTAACATTTCCCCCCTTATGCCATTTGCTGGTACATACGACTGAACAAATAGTGATGCAGATTGATTCAGTTCAGGAAGTTAATTATGAAATGAAATCATGCCTTCTTTTGAGAACAAGCTATGTTCTGTTTGGCCATATATTATGTATCATTATAATATGTACTAGAGTAGACAACAATAGCTCTGCACGACTAATGTACTGTATTTGACATAGAAAGCACATACAAATAAAATATAAATAATATTTTTTTTGCTAATTAATTAAGTATATGCTCAATAACTTGGAGACCATAGAAAAAAATAAAAAATATAATTTTTTCAAAAAAATAAAATATTTGGCCATTCAACCGGTAGCCTTTAACAAAGAGTAGACGACAATAGTTGTGCATGATGAATGGACCTTATTTGACATAGAAAAGCATTTACAAATAAAATACAAGTTGTTTTTTTATTAATTAATTAAATATATGCTCGATAGCTTGGAGAATCCTGAAAAAAAATAAAATTATAAATTTCTCAACAAAATTAGAACATCCAGCCATCTATTCGGTAACCTTTTAACAATAATAACTACTGCATTTGTTCTATTTTTCTAAGATATTAATCACCACAATAGAAAGATGATTTAAATTACCCTCTAAGTTTTCATAGAAATTACTCACCAAACCGTTATAAAAGATTATTAAAAGTAATGCATGATGTTTAGATTTAAATTACTCTGTATCCATCCATCATAAAAGACGAGTTAAGTTAACCTCTAGAATTACCTTTAAATTATCTGCTATGTCATGAAAAAATATAATTTTAAATAACTTCTAAATTTGCAGATGAAATAAGCACAATACTATCATCAAATATGATTTTCATTTAATATCCATGTACGCCAATATTAAAGATAATTTAATATAATCTCCTATATTTTGTATTGTAGTAGCTAATCTATAACTCAATGGTTTTGCAAGCTTTACCATTTTTAAAAATAAAAAAATGTTGCACCAAACCTAAGTCTAAGTTACCAATAGCTTTTATTATAAAAGTTGGATAGATACAGAGTACACCTATATATGTTTTAAAATAATTCACTTTTGCTAATAATAATATATGTATAAACTAAATCAAAGCAACAATTTTAACTACACTACGTAGCATATAAAGAAACAAAAAATTATGTATATGAGGATCATAGTGGAGTGAATAAATAGAGGAGGGAGAGTGAAGATTAACAATTTTGGTTTAGTTGTAAGTTCTAAACTTATCTATAAATTTCTAATGCTACAGATATCAATATGGCTAGCCCGTGTGGAAGCACGGGATTTACTAGTTGCTGAAATAGCTACTCCATCTGTTCCAAATTGTAAGGGGTTCTTATCCTCAACTAGATTCATTCATTTTTACTATGTATGTGTATTCAATAGTTGTCTCTAGATTCATCAACATCCATATGAATATGGACAAATAAAAAGAGGGCTAAAACCCCTTACAATTTGGGATTGAAGGAGTATGATTTCTGTTTGCTTGACCCATGAGTGGAGACTTCACATGTGATTCTCTATTATTCGGTTAATTTAATAGGTGATGTTATTTGGCATATATGTGACTAGGTAGTAACTCACTGCTACATGAAAACAATGCAGATTGTATATAATAGTGTCTGAGAGGTCAAGTGGATAACTGCCTTGAGCTCATATATTTTGTTGAGCGATTGTCGTGACGATTTCAAGGTTTTGCCATGTTAGTCTGTATTTTTATGCGTGTTTAATTGCCTGGCTAAACTGAGGGTCTTCAGTGTTGAGTTGCATTGAGTGTGATGTATTTCAAAACTGCTGTGGTTGTGGTTGAGCGAGCCTTGGGTGAGATGCTGGACTAACCAAGAAATGCACTCTGTGGAGATGCGTGATTCTTTATTAGCTTGTGTTGTGCGAGTATACGAATGATGTGATGCTTGCCAACAAGTGGCTTCAAACCGGTGAGGACTGCTGCTGATGGACCGTACGGTAGCATATATATATGCACAGGATGAAGTGCGCTGATCATGCAGTGGCATGATGAGGGACTCGATGGACTGAGTCTGGTCAGTCAGTTCTGGCTGTGACGAGCGATTGTCAACGACCAAAGCTTTACTGAAGGACTAGCGGGCACCTCTTAAAAGTTACCTGCAAGAAAGTCCTCTTGAGTGCATGGAAAGGCAGTGCCTTGGCGTGACAAAACCCTGTTGATGGACTGACAGGTGGCCCAAGGGTACTTGGGTCCGTGCCTGGCTTTAGATGGAGTTTGAGTCAAGGCGAAGGCTTGGTGGGCCTTAAAACCCCCACCTATCCGAAGTGAAGTCCATTATCGTTTTCCGGTTCCATCGTGAAAACCGGGGCCCAAGATCGTTTCCCGGTTCCGTCGTCAAAACCATGGCAAGGATCGTATCCTGGTCACCATCAAAACCAAGGGCCGTTTGCCAGTTTCCGCAAAACCAGACCTACCCCAAGGGAAGTACTACTAGACATGTGGAGGACATCGGGAGATTGCTTCGAGGCGAAGAAGGTCAAGGACTCCATCGTGTTCATCGATCTGACTTATATGACGCCTTTTCTAGCCCATAAGGACATAGCTCTTGGTTGCGACCAAGTGTTGTAATGAGTTTTGCGAAACTTTTAGGTAATTCGTGCTTGTGCGCACGAAGGCTTGCATTGTAAGAGGGGTCGTAAGTCTTGCGAGACCCTCTGAGTTGTCGAGTGACCGTCACCTTTCTTCTGAGAGGGAGGAAGGCCCTCATCGTTTTGGCCAAAGCTCACCTCGTGGAGATGGCAGAGAGCGTTCGTGAGAAGGCCCACGGAAGACCCTAGCGACCTTGCATCCTCTACCTTGCGAGGCCGAGGCCGTAGTCCTTGCGCGTACTATGTGAGAGAAAGGGCTTACGTTGGTGTGTACCGGGGATATCCGGAGTTACCCGAACGGGTTGCTTGACCTTTGGAAAGGTCACTTTGCCAACCTCCTTCTTTGCGAGGATTGAGGCCATAGTCCTTGCGCGGACTACACGAGAGCAAAGCCTTATGATGGACGCCATGGGGAGGCTTGCGCGCCTTCCTGATACCTTGGTAAAAATCTCCGTGTCTCAAACTTGTGTCATCATCGTCGCCATCGTCACCGGAAGTCTGCATCACTCTACCAATCTCTTTAGCTTTCGCATTTACTTGCAATTGTGTGTTTACATTCCTAGACTAACTTGATAGGTTAGTTTCTAGATGGAAATAGGTTGCAAGACTTGACCACAGTAAAGTTAGCAACACTTAGCAAAACCTTAGTGCACATGTCTTATTTATCTTGCACATGTTTTGTTAAGTTAGTTTTAGAAGGCCTTAGTTTTTAGAAACTTAATTCAAACCCCCTCTTAGGACGTCGGTTCACGGTTCACGGTCCCCGCGACTTTCACCTTGGTTTCCATCGCTATTAGTTTGAAGGCTACCACTATTAGTTGCTCTTGGAAAAGACCATTTTAACCCTTGATTATTTGTGTAACCTTTCATGCCATTGAAGTCAACAACACCTGCGCAGCATGCCTTTGTCCATGGCTATTGCATCGCCGTCGTGGTCGCCGCAGTCTACCCACGCCCCAACGAAGCCACAGCCGCGTGGCTTTCCAGAGGGTAGAGGATGACTGTAACATGGGATTGCGAGACTCTAGTCTAGTTTTTTTTTTTTAGGATCAGATGGATTCGTTTCCAGTTCTTCGTCCCAATGGCCCAATTAATAAATTAATAGGGCACCAGGCACCAGCCCACGCTCGCTGTCCATCTCCCATCTGGTCTTTCTTGGTCTTGCATCATGGTCTGGCCTAGTTCGTCAATTTCCCGTTCCTAACCATAGCAACTAGTATCGTCTAGGCGGGACCGCAGGCGCGGCGGCGCGGCACGTAGGCCTGCATCATGGATGTGCGGTACCAGCAGGCAGGCGTGGGCGCGTTAGTGTAGATGGTGCTACGCGGCCATCGAGCGTCAGCGCATGCATGCCATGGCGTGGGCAGCCCGGGCTACGTGCCCAGTACACAGGCAAGGCCGGGGCCAGGGAGCATGAAGTGTGGTGCAATACACACAACAAGCCAACAGCCAGAAACAACTGAGCAGGAGCAATCGAGCAAATCAAGCAGAGCAGCCTAGGAACGCAGAAGCCAGAAGCTACAGACAGTGTAAGCCTTGAAACTAATGGCAATGATAACGAAGGGATGAAAAGCGTAAATGGATGGTATTGAAGGGAACTTGCTCTTTGCTTAAGCATCCGTCTCAATTTACTAAATACATATGAATGATTGTACTACAAGTTCTGTCGGCATGTGTATAAGGTTTGGCCTATTGGCCATGTTCCATAGCATGCATGAGCATATTCCTGCGCACAAAAGACAAGTATTTGTACTATCATACGCATTATGTGTACAGGACGTGATGTGAACCTTGATAGACAATCCAAATGTATATTTAAAATATCATTATATTTATGGACAATTAGTCAATGCCCGAATAGAATATTAATATAAAGCTACTATAGATCCGTCACTTGTCATGTTTGATATATACAATTGGACGGATTTCGACAAATGCGCCACTAGAAAATTGCTTGAGCCCATCTGGCAGCATGTACCAGGCCTATATTTAAATCC
Organism: Paspalum vaginatum; assembly: GCA_030272315.1. NCBI lineage: Eukaryota > Viridiplantae > Streptophyta > Magnoliopsida > Poales > Poaceae > Paspalum > Paspalum vaginatum. The sequence goes on from CM059016.1 coordinate 5,111,120, forward strand.
TTATATAATCCTAGATATGCCTCTGAATTAAATATGTATGTAAACGTAAAAGTAACTTCAAGAATGCGCTAAAATTAAACTTAAATTACCCAAACATACTATTATAAAATAGCCCTCGCAATTTGTGGCTAATTACTCTTATCTACCATTATAAAAAATCTAATCCAAAACTCCCTTAAATATATGCATTTAAATCTAATATATGGTACTCAATTTAATTAGAAATACATGCTTCCATATCCACAGCAAAGATGTGATCCATCCTACATGTCAACCAAACTTGCTAGCATGTTACACAACAGGAAACAACTATTTTTTTCTGGGCCAAAAACCAACGAAAATAGAAAAAAACTGACCAAAATAAGCTATTTTCGTCGGCATGCCAACAAGCCGACGAAAATGTGTTATTTTCTTCGGCTTTTGTGCAGGCCGATGAAAATGTGTTATTTTCATCGGTTTTGTATAGGCCAAAGAAAAGAGATGCCACGGTAGCCCGATAATTTCGTCGGCCATGTTGGCCGATGAATTTTCATAGTGCCATGTCATCTATTTTGGTCGGCCACGTGGGCCGACGAATTTACAACATTTTACATTAAAAAATAATAATATTCTCAAGAAATTTCAATAAATCACAGAAAATTCAGAAAAAATCTGAAAAAAATCATACAATATATTACAGTCACATAATCTACCAAATCAACATCATACTATGCACATCTGCAAGGGAGAAGGAATAATACAAATGAACTGTGAGCCAAAATATTACTTCTATCTCTAACACTCCATTAGTCGCTAATTCAGTATACTTCAAAAACAACATTTGTATATCTCATAGTTGGCATTGGATATAATCTGAAAAACATAGTTGGCACTAGCGCTACAGCTTAAGTAGAGGTACAGCAGTTAGAGTTATATATCTCATAGCCCCCAAGCAAATATAAAGAAATAACCCTCAATCATACACAATAGTAAGCACAGAAAATTCTTCGCTCATATGGATTGGTCTCAGTTCAATTCACTATGCTAGTATTTACTTCTTTGAGTTAGTATTTATTATGCTATTCTTATTTGAGGTCTAGTAGGACTAATCCACATACTACAATGCAAAACAAAGATCAAAAGAGAACAGCCAAAAGGGACTTCATTTCAATAAAACTATACTAGAGTCCCATATCTCAGCTTGTCAAGAGTATGAGCGGAGGAACAGAGAGTAACAGAAAGGTACTCACCTTGCAGCTAGCAGCCAATTGCTACTGCAGAAACTTGGAAGAATTGCAATATTGAGTGTTTCCTTCCTTTTTGAATTCATGTCAACAAAAGGAAAAGATCAGCGTGCAATAATTAAGATCTTGGAAGAGAGCAATCAAGTCGAGACAACATATTGCGATCTCAATGCAAGACGAGCAAAATGAGCTGCAGTCAACAACTAGAAGCACTTCGCCCTTTGTTAAGCAACAATGCTCAGTTATACAGCTTTGCACCACTGTCACACCCCAAATTTCCCAATTTGGAGTGTGACACTTTTAGTTCAAATTAATGCAGTGAAATTTGGAATTTTTAAAATGTGACAAACGGTTATATCTTTATCAGGATATTTAGTATAGGGAATAAATATTATATAAAGCACTGTCTTTTGATATTCACTAATGAAGTCGGCTGTATGTGTGGAAAATTAATCCTGGGCACACATACAGTGTCATCTGGTTTTGTTTCTAAAACCGGGTGTGACAGAAGTGGTTTTGTCACATCCCAAATTTCCCAATTTGGAGTGTGACACTTTTAGTTCAAATTAATGCAGTGAAATTTTGATTTTTTAAAATGTGACAAACGGTTATATCTTTATCAGGATATTTAGTATAGGGAACAAATATTTTATAAAGTACTGTCTTTTGATATTGATATTCACTAATGAAATCGGTTGTATGTGTGGAAAATTAATCCTGGGCACACATACGGTGTCATCTGATTTTGTTTCTAAAACCGGGTGTGATAACCACCAACCAGTACGCATACGAATACTAATACTCCAACTAAGGAGGACTAGGCTAGCTCATTGCACAAATGTCATGAAAAATTACAATCAATAAGCAATCCTTACCAATGTACTCGATTCCCTTTCATGCATTACAACAGCTGGACAAGTGCATTTGATGTTGGTAATGACACCAACTCCTTGAAAACCTTATCTTCCTGCACACATATATAAGCTGTTGAGAATAATATTGGTAACAGCAATATGAAGAAAATAGATTGAATTAGAGGGGCTAGGACAAGTACAAGCAGCTAGAGAAATTAGCACACAGGCACAAGCAGAAACATGAATAACCAAACAAGGGTGAAAGGAAGGAACAAGCTTCTACTTGCTAACACAATTACTGTAAACAAGAAGAAACATATGCATATTTAAGCAAATCTAACTTGCAGTCTTTAAGTTATATATATTAATTTCTAAATAATCATATTAGAGAACGGGTGCACAATTAAATCATGAACGGAATTCAGCAACTATATTACAGATCAGGTATCAAGAAGCCAACAGATGTCCATCATGAAATTTTTTAGAACATCATAAATAATTTATTTGCATCCGAAGCATACAACTTGAAAAATCAACCAACCCGCCTCTACGATCCAGTTAACTCTACTTGCTAATACAAACAGATAGGCAAGCAAGGCAATATAAATATATATAAATATATATAAACAGATAACACAAGAAGGATTAAATTAAGTCAAGCAAGGCAATATAAATATATATAAACAGATAGGCAAGGGCCAATCCAAATTCCTAAAGCACCATTGAAGTGCCACATATTTAAAATAAAGGAAAGGAAAAGGCCTAGCTACTGTTAGGTTCATCTCACCAAAGAAAGAAACAATTCGTGTGTCCACTTTCAATCATAATCACATCGACAATACACAACCTAGCCAAATCATACTAGAACAATCAATCGGGAATAAAATTATCCTTATGTCACAAAGACAAACATGAGCTTTAATAGCTCAAAATGGAAAATCACATCCTATAGATACCTATAAACGGAACTTGAGCTACCAAAACATGGTTTAATCTCAAAATCAAATCACTTCTATAGATGCTTAACAACCGAAATCTGAGGAATCACACACGGCCGCGGGGAAGGGTGGAGATTTGAGGACACTAGGGAGCTTACGATGGAAGGTGGAGAGCATCGGCGCAGGCGTCGAGCGGTGGGGCCGCCGGCTGGGGCTCCGAGTCGTTCATCTGCACATCTTCCGGCATGGCGGTGCCGGCGAGGTGGTGGAGCTGAGGGGTGGCGCAGGAGACCGAGGCCGCGGGCGGCCGGGTGGTGCAGGAGGCCGGGGGTGCAGGGTGCCATGGCCGGAGGCGGCAAAGCGGGGCACCAGCAGCGTTGGCGGCTGGCTGTGCGGAGATGTGTGTGTGCGTGTGTGGGAGATGCGTGTGTCTGCGGGACGGCTAACCCTAAGTCCCAGTGGGTGTCTTGGCCACCCCTCTATTTTCGTCGGCCAGCTGGGAGTTTCATCGGTTAAGCGGTAGGCCGACGAATTTAGACAATATTTTCTTCGGTTCCAAGAGCCGACAAATATAAAGCACATAACTTCGTGGGCCGGCCTACGAAATTAGTTAGGCCCATGAAAAACATACAATTTTCCTGTAGTGTTAGCATCGTAACAATGATAAGCTAAATGTATCTTTGGTTTGACATAAAGTCTATGACCAAAATTTAGCCACAGCCAAACTACGCCTTCTAATGACCTAATTTGGTATGGATAAATTTTGGCCACAAAATGAACAACTCCTATGTTTCCACTGCATGTCTTTTGACACCTTTTACTTGAGATGTCATGCATTTCAGATTTCTTTCACACTATCATGGTTCCTACGCATGTGGTATTTCGATGACACTATAATGGCTTGAGAAACAATGCCTTGCTTGAGGACCATATCCCCTTGACACTGTGCATCCATGTCAACCGGATGTGGATGACGAAATGATAACAATCAAGTAAGCTTAAAAGTTGCTTTGACAGGTCTGGTCATAAAATACAAAATTCTTAATTTTAAAGATAAAAATAATGTTGCCATCAAAATACTTAGTATGTACACCATTTACGTCTAAGAATTCAAGGTGACTTCTACCTCCATGGTGTCACGAGTGATTCTCAATAAGTTCAGTGTGTTGGAGGTGTCTTGGGTGAGTTGAGGACTAACCTAGTATGCACTCTGAGGAGATGCACGTTCCTTGGCTTCTGGTGTGCAGGTAGACGAATGGCGTAGTGGTCGGCGGCGGACCTTGCAGTAGGTTCGGGAGCGATGTACCGTGCGGTGCCATGAGGGCGAGTAGGAGACTCGTTCCTATGACCATGAGGTGGCTGGCGAGAAGAAGGCTTGGACGACCATGATGCAGTGAAGGACGAGTCAAAGCTGGGTCCAGGAAGCCATGGGGTGATCCAACCCTAGTGCCAAGGTGTTAGGAGATGGGTGAGGTGCAAGACGGCGATGTCATGTCGGGCTAGGTGACGTCATGGACTTGGCGGGTGGCCGAGGCTAGCGGCGAGGGACACGGGTCTACACTGGGATGGTTTGGTGGCTTTCCTCAAAACCACCACCCTTTCGCAGTTTTCCAAAAACTGTGGGCAAGCTTCCCGGTTTCGTTTCAAAACTGCGGGGGAGGATGTCTTGACCGGTACATGTGGCGCCATTGCTGAAAGTTGCGAGGACCGTGAGCTGACGTCCTAAGAGGGGGTGAATTAGGATTATAAAAAATAAGGCTCTCTAAAAACCAACTTACCAAAATCTATGCAAAATAAACAAAATATGTGTACTAAGGTTTTGTTAAGTGTTGCTAACTCTACCGTGGCTAAATCTTGCAACCTAGTTTCACCTAGAAAAATAACGTATCAAGCTAGTCTAGTAATGTAAGGATACAATTGAAGAATGTAAATGCAGAAACTAAAGAGTTAGGTAGAGTGGTTGCAAACTCCCATTGACGATGGCTCACCTTTTGCAACAGAAGTCACATCAAGTAGCAAAGACAGAATCTTGCAGTAATGTAACGATAGGACTCACCTTTTGCAACAAAAATGTCATCAAATCACAACAAAAAATTTGTGTCGCGACATATCTTATATAATGTTACGATGTTATTTTCATTGCAATAGGCTAAACCTTTTGCAACGATAACTAATAATACCATAACATAAAATAATTTGTATTTGTCATTATCACCACATGATCCGATGTTTGTATTTGTAACCGAAAATATAATAGATCCGATGGCCGGTATTGTTAGGGGCGACTTGATAGGATGTCCGGATGTTTTTGATTTTTGTGAGAATTTTTAGGATTTATTTTTTTTCTAGCACGCTTAATGCTTCTTTTCTAACCTCTTATAATAATAAGATAGATGGGATGCTGCTCACCATTGGCTATAAACCTGCTCCCAATGAATTTGATTGTAATTTTTGGGCCCTTCGCTGACTAACTTTTGTGGGCCAGATCACCAAAACAATGAAAATAGACGCAGGCAGGGCTACTGACGGAAATTAGCCTAGACTATTTTCATCCGCGCAGACTGATCTTGACGAAAATAGGGCCATAACTTTCATCGGCTGAGACCCCGGCCAATGAAAATAGTGTAACTTTCGTCAGCCACCAATGCTGACAAAAGGTTAGTGCCATACGCCAGTAAATTTTCATTAGCAGCTAGTTGCCGATGAAACGTAGTTATTCTCATCGGTTGGTGTTCGGCGCTTAATTTCTAATTTAAATAATATAAGTGGTGGTAACCAAAAGAAAGAAAGGGTACAACCAACCGAAATAATCCATAGGGAACAATCCATTTACAACGAGATTCGGCTGAGATATATAGTTGCACAGTATCTATACACAGCTGGCACTAGTCTGCAAAATATAAAAATACTTAGCCTCTAATTACATATATAAGCTAATACAAGTTTTACGGTAGTTGAAAAAATAAAAACCGTTAATTAAGCGAGATTTAACGGTTTAGAAATACACGGTATCACGGTACCGGTATCAGATGGTACCAAATATGTGCGACTGGTACCAATAATTTTTTTAATCTTTTAAATTTAAGAAAGGGCAAAAGGGTAAATGCACAAGGAAGATTATCTTGACTCGATTTGCCGAGACCGCCCGTATTCCATCGAACGCTCGTCCGCCTCACTTTCAGCAGGCCGGAATTGGTCATCTACGTGTCGCCCGAGTCCTCCCGTGTCACCAGAACCACCTGCCTCCCCAAGAAGCCAATCGGCTGCCTCCGTGCAACAATCAATAGGAGGTGGGATGCCTGGGGCAGCGGAGAAACCAGGCTAGCACCCAGCTACGGCGCTCACTGCTGCACGGAGCAGTCAATCAGGATTCAGGAGCACCATTGGTGATTGGTCGCCAGCGTGCAGAAGCACTAAGGCAAAGCGTTCAGTGTCAGACTCTCTATCTCTCGCCTCCAGTTTGACAAGGAGGCCGCGAGGAGGCGGACAGCAGGGAGGCAGTGCGCGGCGCGCGACGGTCGGCTGGCAAGCAGCGAGGCGGCCGGTGGGGAAGGCTGCGACCTGCGAGGAGGCGGGAGGCGGGGAGGCAGTGCACCAGCGTGCCGGACAGACCGCGCGACGGCCGGCGGGGAGGAAGAGCGGCGGCCCGCGGGGGTGGCCGCGAGGAGGCATTGGGCCGGTAGGGAGGCAGCACGGCGACGGCCTCCACCGACGGTTCAATTGAATGTTCGTGAATAGACTGCTGCAGGCAGCCGGAATGCCGGATAGAAACAAGAAAAAAATATATTACCATATTACCCTTTCGTAATCTATTTTAGTTACTCGATTAATTTGGCTATAAAAAAATTAAAAAAAAGGGTACCGCCGGGTACCGTCCGGTCCCGGTGGGTACCGTTCCAACCACCATAAAATGCATCGTAAGTTAATACATATCACGGCCATTTTTCTATATATATCTCATAAGTAAATATATATCACGCACTGGCGGAGCTACATGTCGGCCAACCTGGGCCACGGCCCCCTCTCGGTCCAACAAAAAAAGCAGAGAACCAAGCTCTGCGCTTGCTTTGCTATTCACCTGTCGCACTCCTAGTCCTCTGTTAGTGACTGCAGTCTCTACTCTGTAGATATGCTATGCAGTTGTAGCCTGTCCTTCATGCTAGATCGACGAGGGGCAAGGAGATCTGTAGGGCTGGCCATGCCTAAATAGATGGACACGCTACGCTATGGTACAGAGGGATGTGGAAAACATTTTTGTACTTGCGCATGAGGAGGTCCAAATGCAGCAAAAAAGAAGAGACAGAGCTTCTATGGAGTAGTGTGTTGGATGCATGTTTATACCGTAGCAATTTGGTCCCTCCTCGGTCCCCATGCTGGCTCCGCCACTGATATCACGACCATTTTTCCATAAAGATACCAATAATGACTACTATAAGTTAATACCATTATCTAAACACTTTAAGATTACCGGTTGCATCAACGGCAGCAAGTGCTAGATTATTTATGACTATGAACAAAAGCATGTTGAACGCATAAATTACCACAAATGGATACTGCCGATTGATGCGCCTCTTGAGACGGTGCTGTCGTTGCCCAAACACAACCTGCAGAACAACTCGAAATGATCCTGGCATTGCTAGGCCTGACAGGACCATTATCATTATCCATATTCCATTGTAGATCAGCATATACAGTGGAATCAACGTTGATTTCTTATCACTCGTCGGCGTCGCCGCGGCTATAGCTGTGAAGAATCCTAGCATCATGCTAAGCAATGACAATCAAAGGAAGTGAATTGAGACGAGGAAACCAAACCCAATGCGATGGGGCCGTGAAGCTGTCCCATAAACAAGTAGTAGGATTGTTGCCACCACAGCAGTGGTCATGGCAGCAGTGTCCAGCGCAAGGAATGCTTTATACATTCCATTCCCATTCAGATTTGCCTTCCCATCAGATCCATAAGAACCTGGCACGTTGAATGCAGCCGAGAAGGCAACTGTGGCCACAAGGGTGGAAACAATTGCAAAATTCTTTGATGTTGCTACACGCCATTTCACAATGTCCTGGCCAGCCCATTCCTTTATATGGTGTTGCCTCTGTGGCCTGAATTGTGCTCCGTAGGCATATAGATTCACCACTGATCTTACCTGCTTATTAGCGAATGTCGGAATGTGTCGTATGCATGATAATTAATAACCACATACTAAGCCTACCATATCTAACATCCTTCGATCGGATTCAATTATTATTAGTGGGTACTAGTCCGTCCATCCTTGCTCATGCATGGATTAAGAGATATAGATTTAATGTTTAGTAATATTAGAGATGATTGTTGTAATTCATCTATTCTAATGACATTATTATAGATAATTCATGTACACATTTAAGAATTATTTTTAATTTATCTTTCATGATGACATATTAGATAATTTATATGCAGGTTTAGGGTTTATTTTAATTCATCATTTATAATGACATGGTGAGTAATTTATTACAAATTAGGGTTTATTTAATTCATATTTTATGATGGCATGGTGTGTATTTTTTAAAATTTAGGGCGTTATTTTAATTCATATTTCATAATGGCAGGGTGAGTAATTTTATATAAATTTACGATGTTATTTTATTTCATCTTTCATGATGGCATGATAGATAATTTTAGAAAATATAATAGATCTAATGTCTACTATTATTAGAGGTACATAATGGTTAGCCGGATGTTTTTTATTTTAGTGAGAATTTTTAGCATTTACTTCCTCCGTCCCAAATTGTAAGGGGTTTTAACCCTTTTTTTATTTGTCCATATGTATATGGATGTTGATGAATATAGACACATATTGAACACATATACATGGATAAATGAATAAATCTAGTTGAGGACTAGAACCCTTTACAATTTGGGATGGAGGGAGTATTTTTTTTCCTAGCATGTCTAGTGAGGATTAACGTGAAAACTTCAAAAGTAGCTTCCAATTGGTAACAGTAAAATGTCTGTGTGCAGTGCATGCACGTGTATATTTCAGAGACTACAAATGTTTTTCTACTATACTGATTTAAGCACAATATATAGATGGGATGTTGCTTACCATTGAGAAGAAAGCTGTTGAGTTCTCGATGAGGTCCGACGGGGTTTGTCCTTCATTGTTCATAATGTGAACTTGCACCTTTCCACTTGATAACAGCTTGGACACCACATTATGTTCCCCTGCCTGCACAGCCAAATGAAGAGCCGTATTTCCTTCACTGTCTTGCTTATTCAAAATATGTTCCAGCATCCGGTTCTTTGTAACATGCGAAACAACGGATGAATGGCCTCTCAAAGATGCTGCATGAAGAAAGCTCCGTCCATGCTTGTCACGGATGTCTGCAGTTCCCGGGCAGAATTTTAGCAACAATTTGACTGCAGACTTATTTCCCATCAATGCTGCAGCATGTAGAGCAGAGAGGCCATCGCTGTCTTGCATGTATGCACTGTGTGGTGCACGTGTTAAGATTTCTTGGATGATAGAACAGTCACCTTCAGATGCAGCAAAATGCAACGGGCTGCTCTGGTTCCTGTCTACGTCGGTTGCAAGTGCTGGCCGCCATCCTAGTAGCAAAGAAACCATTTCTACAGAAAACTTGGAAATCTTACTATTACTAATTAGATGCTACAAACTAAACACGAATTACGAAGCATGATAGAAAAATAGATAAATCTTAGAAATTTCCACAAAAATCAAAAACATCTAACCATTTATCAAGCAGTCTCCAATAATAATAGCCATTGGACCTATTATATATATTCTCTAAAAAATTACCCATTATGTCATTATAAAAGATTATTAAAGTAACCCTCTAACTTTGGATATAAATTGTCCACCATGCCAATATGAAAGACCAATTAAAGTAACACTCTAAATTTGCACATAAATTACGCACCATGCCATTATGAAAGACCAATTAAAGTAAACCCTAAATTTGCATATAGATTATCCACCATGCTATTATGTAAGAGGAATTAAAATAATCTCCAAAATTTGAATCTAAATTACCCACCATGCTATTTTGAAAGATGAATAAAGTAACCTTGCATATAAATTACATATTGTGTTATTATAAATGATTATTTAAATAAATCCCTATTTTGCATATTAATTACCACTATACCATTATAAAAATATAAATGTTAATTATATAGAGCATATGATAGATAGATAAGATAAAAAAGTTATGTATATATACCTATGTTCTATTAAAGTATATATAACATATACGATATATTGAATAATAACCATTTTGATTTATTGTAGTTCTCAAATTTATATATAAATTTAAATATTTATATTTCATTCTACGCCGTGCTTTGCACGGGTTGACGTGCTAGTATTTTCAAAATGATGTTCAACAAGGCATTTGGTCTTTCTACCACCAATATTGGTATTTATTTGCGCAAGCCATATTCTCTCTTGTGCTGTGTTGTATGTCGCGCTATATAGAGTCAACACTATACGGAATGTCTAGATCCTTGTCCTTTGGCTTGTGAAAACAAAATTGTAAAAAGGAAGGTCTCAAATGACAGATAAAACAAAAGCTCTAAGTGTCCTGCTAGTACATACACGAGGAACATTGCCTACAGAGAAATCCTTAATTACATCATAGGTGAGATATCTGTCACCCACACATTAAGCAATCATACTTTGATTTTTTAAAATTAGATGTACATTACTTCTTACTTTATCTATTTTATGCAGGTCAACTCTCTTGTGTGGAGTCGGTATGTGGATAAACATAATTAAATAACAATTATAAATTAAAGCTACTATAATATGTGCAAGATTAGAATGGCCCTTTTAGATATTGTTATGCAGTAAAAGACAAGAAAAACAAGCACAATCATTGACAGAGGTATCTGGAGGGCACTTTGTTGTACTATATTTTCCATTACCCTGTCCTACTGTCCAGTAATGAATGATGACATCGGTGGAGTAACAGACACCAACCAAAGGAGCATCCACATTTTAAAACCAGGTAAAAAATGCTATGACATGAAAATTATTAGCTCATGCATGAGCACGTACTGTTGGATGATGGTGCATGGAGTTGGACCATTAAATTTAGTTTGGTTGACCAGGCAATGCCACTTGCCACACACAACTCTCAAATAGTCAACTCACATGATTATGTGTTAAGAATTAGGGCTCCCTTCTCAATGTGTAGAAATTGCCACTGGTTCAAGAAATCGACCACAGATCCTGGCCGACTCTGTGAGGCAGTTCCGTTTGTCAACTTAATAAGACCACAGGTTTCTTGAAGGCGACCACACAAGGAATACGCAGAATTTAGTATTTTAGTTCGATCACGAGCTGACAACTACTAGTAGTATATTTTTACCACTGACAGGTGACAATGACCCTCCAAAACAGTAAGCTCCTTTTATTTGACCTTCAAGAAATTTGAAAAATAATGAACCCTAGTTTTCAACTGTTCATGCGAATGGTGGTTAGGCAGCATGTCCATGTCGATGACACTTTTGTGATCCATCGAAGTCCATGGGCGAGTAGTCGACTACTTGAAATTAAAGTAGAATACTAACCTGAACCCTGGAGAACCGCAGCATGCAAGGCGTTTTTCAACATGGGACCAATGTTATCAGATCGGCTGATCGACGCTGATCGTATGAGGACCGATCAGACGATTAATCGCGATTAATCATCCGATCGGTCCGATTAATCGGTTACTAATCATCCAAGCAGAAGTAGAGAGCAGCCCAAGCAGAAGTAGAGTAAAAGAGGGAAGGATCTCCGGCCATGGCGGAGCCGGCGGGTCGGAGGAGGAAGAGGAGCCGCGGCAGGCGGCAGGCGCAGATCTGGCCCGAGAAGGTGCCAGTGGCGGCCCTTCTCCAGGCGACTGCTCGGGCGGTGTGCCCTCCTTCGGGCGGCGGCGTGGTCTCCGCACCCTCCTCCAGGCAGCAGGCTCCTACGGCGGCATGTCCTCTAGGCAGCACTGCAGCAGCACAGCCTCCTCCAAGCGGCGGCGCGAGCTCGAAGCTCCTCCAGGCGGCAGCGCGGCCTTATCCAGTGGCGGCAGAAGAATGAGAGGAGAGGCGCGCGAGACAGAAGCAAATGGGCGCTATACGCGAAAACCTAATGGGCCAAAATACCGGCCAGTCCCTCAAGGCCTGCCCAAAGTCAACCGGATCACGGGCCGATCAAATCCGATCAATTTGGGCTGATCGGACCGATTAATTGTGATCAGCTGCGATTAATTGAGCGATCAGAAACTTGATCGAACTAATCGGATCGAGGTTCCTAATCGAGGTTCAGGACCGATTTAATCGACCGATCTGATAACACTGCATGGGACCAGCGGCCGACGCGTTGCCACACCCAACAATGGCTTGGACGGCGCGCACCGACCCGCTCGGTACAATGGAGAAACACCAGTGCCATTGACATCCGACGCGAGCTCTGGTGCTAGCTTGACCAGCACCTCCACCGCCTCGCCGTGGCCGTGCCTTGCGGCCAGGTGCAGCGCGGTGTCTCCGTCACTGTTCCTGCCGCCGACGATCTCTCGCAGCCTGTCATCCTCCACGCTAGATGCGGCCAGCCGGACGAGGGCCCCGACCGCGTCGGCGTGCCCAGACCTGGCCGCGCTGTGGAGGGGTGTGTCCAGCGATGAGTTGGCCGAGGAAAGGAGTGTGCTGTCGCGGAGGCATAGCTCTGTGATGAGGTTGCAGTGGCCCTCGCCGGCGGCGATGTGGAGGAGCGTGCTGCGCTCCGCCGTCACCTCGCCGGTGGTGCAGCAGGCTCCAGGGTGAATGCCTGAAATGAAATGAAACGAAAACAGCTGCTCAGATTGAAACCGAAATAATAACCACCACCAACAGTCCACCATTCATTCTGATGATTATAGCAGGCACCTCGCGGATGGCTGCTTCCGGTTAGCAGTTTGACAACCTCTTCCGTGCGCCCCTCCCACGCAGCAACATAAAGTTCAGAGCACATGAACATGCCATCAGACATTATTTCTGTTTGAAGCTGGGGCACGCTCAATGTACGTATTTATCTTGGTAATTTTGTCTGAAGTCTGCCCGATGGGATGCATTACCTTTATATAGAAATTATAAGTATGTTGGGGGCATACTGTGTCCACTGGAATATGTTGAGACACGGTATGTGTTTGTTTTCTTAATGATAGCTGATTTATTATACACATGTATTTTATAACACTAGTTCATCAACCCGTGCGTTACACGGGCTTGTAGGATATTCAATTTTAGCAACCAATGTAGTTTTGATGTTTTATTTTCATGATGCATGAGATGAATGAAATATGCATAGTATTATGTATAATTTGTTTAATTTATAGCTGGTACAATCATCTTCGATATGAATCTAAAGATGCATTTGTACCTGGTGAGGTTGCAAGGGATCCTGCAGACCATGACGTCTGGTTCTTGTATTCTTGTTCCTCTTTTTTGCATCTGAACCTAACTGGCCATGTCCGAGTGTTGTATTTTGGAGTTGAACTATGTCGATAGTAATATTGAAATACACAATTATTGGTAGTTCACTTCCAAATGATTTTTCTAACCCAATCAAACATGGGATATGCAAATGAGCGCGTGCAATGGGGTTCTCTATGAACCAATTTTTTTGTCGATACACAATCCGCACATAGCTGACAACATGGATTGTAGTTCACTCATTGCATTGAAAATCCACATCATGATAACCAAACTACATTGTTCAAGGATGACGGTGTAGCCTCATGAAGATATACCCCCACACAGATTTCAAATATTGGATAATGTGTAGCATTTGTGATGACTCGACCACCTTCCAACATCATAGTGGTATCATGGTTTCCTCCAATTACTCAGTCAAGTTTCAACGGGGTTGCATCAAGTGCAATAAAAAATAGGGTATATATAAGTTGAGGCTTGCCAAAAGTTTGCTTGTGTGAGGACTAAATAATGCAATGAAATCGGCATGCATAATGCATCTATATGCATTAAAATTGTATGTGCATATCATCAATAATTTGTGCCTATATATATTATATCCTCACACACAACACGAGATTATATCCTCCAATCTCCGAGCTTCAATCCACGTTTCAAGCTGTATTATTCAAGCATCGAATACATGATTGCAGATTCTAAGATACATTTCCTTTGTTCTCTCACCACAGGCACTCAGTTTATAAAGGAGCCAACCAAAAAAATCTTGCTTGAGCTCACACTCGTTGTAAGAGTGTGTTGTGAATTGTGATAGTCATATACTTCCTGTACATGATATGGTCACACTTGCAGGACAAATTTTGATGTCGCGTTTCGCACCAAGCGTGATCGATTCCGTTTCTTTCTCACCTTCAGTTCATCCCTTAGGTGTTTCTCACATATCAGCTAAATCCATTGATTGTCGTCAGCCCATTGCAGTGCATCAGTCTTGCGTGTTTCTCATGGTGACAGTCTGATAGTGACAGATCTACTGACAGTTAGCCAGGTGACAGATCTACTGACAGTTAACCAGGCTGAGTTCGTTGTTATGATGGGACTCACCATGCTGATACCGTGCTCGGTGGTAACTCACCCTTGCAACAGACGAAGACCAAAGATAGTGTGCTTCTAGATAGAAAGCTCTTGGTAGGTTTAGAGACCATTTTGCACTCATTATTACAACTAGCACCTAACTCTTGGCCTGCTTCGGAATCAGTCTAAGCAATGGTGGTTCACAGTTGGTTTCTCTACAATGCCGAGAAGAAGGATGCACTCCGTTCTACTTCTGGTCGTATGGCAAATCTGGTTGGAGAGAAACGCCCGCATCTTCCAGAGGAGAGGGAGGTCCGTTTCTGACTTGGTTGCCGAGATCAAGGAGGAGATGAGGCTGTGGGGCCTTGCAGGTGCTAAGCACCTAACTGCGCTTTTGCCTCTTTTTGTAAATCCTTAATTTGTGTATGTTATTGTAAGGACCTCCTAGGGTCCCTACTTGTCTTTCTTCTCTTTAATACAATGGAGCACAATCTCGTGCCGTTCATTAAAAAAAATAGGAACTGGACAAAGGGTTATTGGCCAATCGAGAAGCCCTAACCTGTTCGAAACTTATGTGTTCTTCGTGTGATTAATCCATCTACAGCTACAAGGACTTAGGTGGGAGAAGAAAGAAAAATTGAGGGGGCTAAATGAAATATAATACATAAAACAAATGGCCTGCGGTGAACCACTTGAAAAGTTGACGGACTATAAATGCACTTTGAGAGTTGATACGATGGACCTAACCAACACAACGTGAAAAATTAATGGATCTACGGTGCATTTTACTCTAATTAAAATAACCTCTAAATTTGCATTATGAAAGATGAAATAAAATAATCCTTAAATTTTTATATAAATTACCCATCATGCCATTATGAAAGATGATTTAAGATAATCACTTTAAATAGTACTAAAGATAAAATAAAATAACATTTAAACTCTAACGTACAGCCATATGTTGTTATAAAAAATTTAAACAACAATATAGACACATATATATGTTTATAAATTATTAATTGCTACTACTATTAAAATTATCTATCAATTTTTAATACACATGCCTCCTAAAACTATAGCTGGTAACCCATGCTCTGAGAGCATGGGTTGATGGACTAGTTAATTCCTAGTTTTTATCTAAACTTCCCGAGCTTGACTTATATGAAAAATAATATAAAGATGGTCACCGCTTGTACATATAAATCACCTATATTTACCATTATAAAATCCAACATAACATAATTTTCTAATTTTCCTATAAATTACCAACATATGTCATTGATTATATGAATGATATAATTTATATAAGTAGTCCATTACAAACGCGAACATCAAAAATATTTTCTCTGCAGTCTTGAAACAAATGACTTAAATTTTATCCATATAAGATGAGGCCAAAGTAACACAAGAAATGTCATAGAGGAAAACTAGGGCTCTTGGGAGCAAAGTTTGGGAGCCAGTTTGGTATGCCGTATGCCGTATAATGTATGTATGACATGTCAGGGCGCCAGTTTGGGAGCAAAGTTTTTACAATAACCATAGTATTTTTTGTTTCTACTGAAACCATAGCATTCTAAAAAGTGTTTGGTTCCGTAGTCATACCATGATTTTACTAGCCTCTTGCTTACTTGGATGAGAATATTTTTGTATAGATTGGAGCAAAGTAGAGTTTACAGTACTCCAAAAATACCATGGTATTGATAAAGCCATGGTTTTAGATACATGAAGACACGGGGATACGAGCCACCGCCGGCAGTGTGGGGAGGCGGCGCAGCAGGCGGAGGGGCGAGGAGGTGGTTCGGGCTAGGTGCTTGCGCTCGGGGAGCACTAGCTTCGGCCGTGAGTTAGCGACGCTGCGCCTTCGGCCTTCGCAAACCAGGAGCATTGCCGCCGCGGCGAAGCGGAGACGGCAACGAAAGGCAGCGGGGAGCGACGCCCGCACGGGAGAGCTTCTCCTCTCGGCAGCGGGAGTGAGAAGACAAGCGCAGGGGAGCGGGCTCGTCGGCAGAAGCACAGACCGGCACGAGCAAGGGCAATGCGAGAAATTGAGCCGAAAACTTTAGTCTGGACCAAAGTTTCCAATACTCCAAAAATACCATGATATTTGCAAATACCATGGTTTTCATAACAGTGTTTTTCAGTTGGTTGCCAAATACTTTTTTCATAAATACCATGGTATTCTTCAATACCATAGAATTGCATAGAAACTACGGAAATACTACCCTTCCAAATAGGTCCATAGTTTTTGCGAGAGCTCCCAAACACCTTTTGGCCCAAATACTATGATATTTTCAAATATCACAGTAATATCTTGAAACCATACAAATACTATGTTCCTAAATAGGGGCCCAACGATATATAGTCTACAGTTAGCATATAAACGTTGGCGTATTACTACATTAATCTTGCTTTAGTGGTGTCGTGTGAAGTCGTTGGCCGATAGGAGCATTGAATGGGGTCTTGTGGACTGTGGAGCAGTGTCCGATCAATAGGAACAGGTCAGATTCAGAGCCTTCGGCCCCATTTGGCTCTCCCCAGATGATATTGGTATTCTAGATTATATGAAAGATCCCAGATTTTAGATAGTAAATAAATCTGAACGTTTGATTTATGTAGATAATGGGCGGTAGTATTCACCTTTTCCTACAATACCCCTTTGCTGCCCCTCTCCTCTCCTTAATTCTATGTTTTTCTTCAAGGGACAGTCTTGTCCTTTTCACCTGTCACCACCTGCAGTATGTCCCAATAGCAGCTTTGGAGCGGATAGTGGGATTTTTTTGTGTATACACAAAATCCGATGCAAAACTCCCTATCGTTTAGTTTTGTATTAGATTTTCAGTCCTATAGATGGTGAACCAAACGTTGTTGATTAGTTGGCCGGTAGTGTGGTACTGTACTCCGTACTGTATTTCTGTTGCTCGATCTCGAAAATCGACTAGGGGAATGGTGGACCGGAGTCTTCAAGGCCTTGACTGGGATTTATGGCAGGGGCTGGGACGATGCGTCACTGAATCCCGGCTATAGAGATCGAGACAACATGCTGGGTGGGTATAAATACCTGCAGATCGGTGTGACCAGCATTCTAAGGAGGAACTAGCGCGGCTCCTCGTGATCAGGTAATTCTTACTCTTTCGCGCACAAGCACTCACCGACAAGTAAATGTAATCCCTTCTCCCGTTGCTATATTTCATGTTTATTATAACCATTAGCATAATCTTGAGCTCATGAAAAACTTTTACAAGTCTTACGATGGTTGAAAAATATGACAGTCATCCATTAAGTGAAATCTAACGTTTAAATGTCTATTGCCCTAAAAGAATTAAACTAAGGCTGGCCTGAAAGCTCCATCGTTATTCATGCATACAAATTAAAGTCTTTGAGCTATTCTATGCTGGTTTCAAAATACTTTTGGTACTACCTAAAACAGTTCATCAGGGATTATTTGTGCATGTTGATTAAAAACGTATTTTTAACAAAAATAAATTTAAATAGTACAAATATACAGATTTGATAACTTAAAATACTATTCCTTTAGTACCACCTGTTGCTATTAGTACCACCAATGTTTTTAAAAAAGGTTCACAGAACCTCAAAGATATACTAAGTAGTATACTTAATGCGCAACTTAAAAACTGGATGTTAAACATATTAAACTTTGAAAAACCTGAACGAAACACCCCTTGGGTAGTTTTTGAGTATGGGTTTGCCACTGTGGTGCATTGTGGCGCGGGGACCACAAAAATCACACCGGGGTGGTTTTCCAAAGTTTAATGTGTTAATAAACATCCACTTTTTGAGTTGGAGTTAAGTATATTACTCAGTACAGCTCAGCAATTATGTCGCCTTTTTGTCATTATTTTTGACCTTCACATTTCAGTCAATGCATGGTTCTCAATTTTTCAACCATCATAACCCTTGTATTTCATTTAACGACAACAATATAAAATTACGAGAACTATATTTATATGTGTGTGTTTTACACTAGTACATAACACAACTAAGGGGCGGTTGGGGGACCACTTTTTGGGGCGGGTAGGCACCTACCCTGCGCGAGCATCGCTGGAAATAGGTTTTGTCGGGGGGACGCACATCTGGCCGCCTCTAAAAATCTATTTTTAGGGCCGGTTGGTAAGGTCTACCACCCTGAAAATGGACTATTTTTACAGATGGTTGGTAAGGTGCACCGTCTCTGAAAATCGATATTTGGGATGGTTGGTAAGATGCACGGCCTTTAAAAATGATTTTTAGAAGTGGTTGGTAATACTAGCCTAGCATTGATTTCTAGTTGCGGCTCAAATTTTAACCACTTCTAAAAATAAAAAGGGGCGTCTTGAAAGATCGATCAATTTTGTAGCAGTGTTATCTAAAATACTTCCATGACTTCAAATTATGCTCAGTTGGGCTTTATTTATTTTACAAAATATACTATCATATACAATTAGACAAACACACTATCGAATGAGATTTCAAAATGTATTTATTCGAACTACTTTCATAGTGTCAACATTAAAAACATTTCTTTGAGTTTGGAAGTTATGTTGGAAAAGGGAGTATGTGGAACATTTTATGGATCTTTCCAAGATGCATATGCATGATAATAGAGGCACAAGATGCATAATATTTGTCAATGCGTTCAAGTCAAAGCCCGCCCGCCCCCACCCCTAAACAAGACATTAGAGTCTCTTTCCCATAAACAGTACCTATGCTGGCATCTAGAAACTAACACGCACCCCCCCCCCCATTGCCCAAATCAAACTACCGAATTAGAGTATTGATGTTTTAAATAGAGCGCTATAGAATTTAGGGTCAAGCTTCCAAAAACGCCATTTGCGCTCTATTGCAATAGTATTAGCATCAAGTCTTTAGACCATCTCCAGCAGTATCCCTATCCATCTTACTTATCACTATTCCCACTCTGTGTACATTAGCGCTATAGTATCTTAGAAACGCTATAGTGGCACTATAGCACGCTATTTCGTACTTTGCATAGTATAAATGTAATAGTATATTCAACAAAGATCAAACATTTTGAATTATAAAAAAATACTGTATAATTAGGGGAACAGGGCGAGTAATTCTTTTGGTGTCTAAGATAGGAGAGCTAATTTCTTTATGCTAGCTAGATCATTGTCTATCCTCCATAAATTGCTTATTTTATATCTCCATATCTATTTTACTTTAATTTCTTCTGGAAAAAGTATAAATTACTCATAAAACTATAGCCTATGTCCACATGACAGCTAAAGTATTTTTTTGGTTCACTTTATGCCTCCAACAATTTCAGTTTGTCCAATCCACCGCTAATAAGATTTGTCTTTTTTTTGTTTCTCTATGTACAAGTTGAATTTCAAGTTCATATTATATGGAGTGATATAGAACGTCATAACATATGTTAGAAAAATACTTTAAGAAAACTTCATCTTATTTTATGTGCAATTTTCTATAACTAAGGTTACATTCTTATCAGATGTCTCGCAATAGTAAGTTGCACAAAGTAGCACCCTACACCACTGGACCATCTCCACCAAGTATTAGTCAAACTTGCTACAATTTGATACGTGAACATGAGGTTTTGATTTCAGGGTTGGAGTTTTGGCATGGGGTGAAGATGTTGTTCTGGAAGCAAATATTTGCATTAAGTAGATTCATTTTGTCAAATTTCATCAAAAATCAAGGTGTAAATATGGGTTAGATTCTAGGGTCTGGTCTTTGATGTAGACCATAATTTATGTAGAACTAAGTTATATCAATGTTTTAAATATGGGGTTATGCCATTTAGCGGCAGTCTTCTTGAAAAGGTATAATGAGCTATAGTGGCCTATAGTGAAAACTATTTTTTTTTTGCAGTTCTATAAAAAGCCTAAAAATTTCAAGTGTGGACATACAAATAATATGGATATAAGAAAAATAATAATAATAATACATAAAAAATAAGTATAGTATTAGATAATAACATGTATCTAGAGATCTATTATTTCTTAGAACATGAATCATCAAAATACTGACAATTGTAATAAACATGTATGTCCACTAAACATGCAACAATCGACAACTCAATAATAAGCTAATAGTTTGTTACATCAATTCATTAAAATAAACAAACAATAGAGAGAGTTTTCTATTTATCTAGTGATGAATGAATATTTGCCTCAACATAGATTAGCGGTGCTAATACATTTCATGGCTAAACTAAATAGTGGTGTTCACGGAGCTAAAGCGTCGTTAGCGGTGATAGCGAAATAACTAGCAATAGCGTAGCGGCAAGAGCCATCCAAAACGCTATAGACCGCTATTTAGAACCATGTGTTACATGCAAATCCATAAGTATTGCAGCAAATCCAAGTGCTCAAAATTAACATTTGTGGGTTTGTATTAAAGCAATTGAATTATGTAGTGGGTTAGGTGCTCAAGGAAGTTAATTTGATAATCGGATGGGTTGGGGTAAGGAGGGGATTTGAATCCATGGGTACCTACATTGTCCCCACTATACTTCCTCTATAACTTTGTGTAGGAGATATAAAAGGTCTATCTATCTCTTTCTCTCTCTCTCTCCCACCATGCAGTTCCTCTACAGACAATCCCGCATATAACTATCCTATTATTAAACCAACAAGCAAGTATGATGACATACTTCATATGTCCTTTGTTGGTAGGTACACCATATCTTGAGGTATATAGATTGGAGTAGTTGTATGTGTGAGTAGAATGGATTCACACACACACACCCTCACATGCACACATGTACGCATACACATATTTATAATTGTTATTCTTTGACTAGCTACACAACACCTTAATGATAGGTAGAAAATACAAAGATTTTATGCATTATCATCAACTGATTTACAATAATGATGGTAAATATTATCACGCATTATCATAAAACATGTATGCCAGCAATATGCATTCATGGTGTTGTGAATCTATGTACTCATGATAGTATGGTTATCAAACTTTGAGTTTATCAAGTGATTTCTTAAGTGACAAAAGAATGTATTAGGGTTTTTCTGTTTGTACCCAATATCTGTTTTTAATTTTTTTTCTATGAAAATATCTTTTGCAGAATAATACCATGAAATAATGTCACAGCCTCGGGCCATACATTTTTCTCCAGACTTGCAAGGGGAAAGCATTATCAAGGAGCATTTTGAATTCACCATGGAACAGTAATTTCTCTAACGATCTAATCTACAAATTCCATGCTTTAAACCGCTAATCCCTGGAATGTTTGGAACACAATAATTTAGAAATACAGAAAAATGTAATTTATATTAACTACTGTTTAGGAGAGAAACTTCATTTCGCATTAATGTGCGAAGTACCTATATATCGGAGAAGGTACTATGGCAGTGTGATTTATTTGAAGTCATCAACATGTGTGCTGGCAATGAATGGTGATTTCTGACTATTACATTTTTCTATGTCAAACTCTCTAATTCGATAAACTGGTAACAATACACACCAAGATCTATAATATTTAATTACTTTTATCAAATTGGAGGGGCTAAGCACTCGAAAGGAAGGGACGAACACCACTAGCCTCTCCAGTTGTAGGAATGGCTTAAAAGAGTTGCTGTGGGAGCTACACTTTTGTGGTAGGCGTGGAGGCATACTCATGGTTATGATTGTGAGAATGTTAACAAGAGAGAAGATAGGGTTGGAATGCAACACCTCTACTCAATTCTGAAAAAATAATTAGTCCTGATCACATGCAAAAATTTCAGTATAAAATAACATATATAATAAACCCAAGGTAGTAGTTAGTATTAATAGGATCAAGAGGATCTGAAAGATTGGAGCGGAGAATTGTAATTGAGACAAATATACAGGCCCCCTAACTACAACACAATCAATTTAAGGGTTATTTGTAATAGACATTGAATAGAATTCTATCTATAGCACCGTGCACATTTTTCTTGCTAATTATCTATCAATCCATAGACTAGAACACATTGCCTGTACAACACCACCACTGCATGTCGCAATGTTTTAGAAGAGAAAATGTTTTTTCTTGTTCCAGTTTTTGTATTTGAGTGTTCATTCTACTTCAGATATGTCAAGTATCATGACCTACATGGAGGTGATGAAGAACTCAGGAAGTCCAACTATGCTGATTTGGTAGATTCCATTCCTTCCATTTCACCTTAAGTAAAACCATGTACTCAAATGTTCTGATCAAATTTGAGTCTCAAAAGTGTGCATATTTTTTACTGAGCCTATCAGGTAAACAAATATTACGATCTTATGAGTAGATTTGTTGAATATTGGTGGGGTCAATCCTTCCATTTCGCCCCCAGGTAAAATTGGAGCTTTTCTCGTGTTACAACTTACTAACCAAATTCATTTGTTCTAGTTAAAACGATAAACTTTTGTATGCCAAAATTCTATTTGCTACTTCACCTGAAAACCTCCATATCTTTTAGGTGGCGTGAAGAAACTATTCGTGAAAGCATCAAGCGGTTTGAGCATTTTATTGCCCTTCAATTGGGGCTCAAGAAGGGGATGAAGGTTGGTTCAAAAAAAATGAAACTAAGGTGTTAATTTAGCATGTAGAAAAGATGATGGAGCTTTTTTGGACCTAGTAACTATCAAGAATTGCAATATTCTACAATCATCTATATCCGCCATAAACAACACCGATGTAATGAGTGCATTTTTGTAGTGTTACAAAGATGTAGGTTATATATTTGTGAAAATTAAAATTTGGATCCATACAACATTCAATCTTAACATTGTTTATCTTTAAAGCGTGTTGGGCAATAGTTTTTCCACGATAGATAAGTTATTAAAACCATATGATGTGATGTCTATTTAACCACAGTATATATTGTTTCTTTCAAAAATGTCTTGTTAGCACTTCTATATTTGAGATATGAAGTACTATCAACAGGTCTCCATCGAATGTGCCGATTGGGGGCACATTGTGTATTTTTCATTTCACCATCATTACCTTAAAGCACTTGTAGTTACTAAAACAAGCTTTCTCTTGATCTCAACATCATATCATTCTTGTTGTATCGCAGGTCTTGGATGTCGGGTGTGGTATAGGTGGACCCCTAATTGAAATCTCAAGATTCAGGTAAATTATATTATTCCACTACCCATTGAATTAAGCTTGTGATGAAATCCCTTGGAATCATTTGCAAAATTGGAAACCTTCTTTTCGTCTTGACTGAATGGCTGGGCTCCTGCCCATTTCTTTAAAGAACAAAACCCCCACATAACATGCAAATATATAGCCATTTGAATGCTATTTATTGTTTTAGCTCAACAGAGATAACTGGACTGAACAACAATGCTTACCAGATATCAAGGGGCAAGGTTTGTTTATTCTGACACTTCCTTCCTGGAATACTAAAGTAAAAACTTGTGAGGGTTAATTACTTGTGTGCGGTTTAATTTGTAAAATATGTTTATTTTCATTTCAGGATCTCATTTCTTCAGCAGGTTTGAGTGAGCAGTGCAACCTGATAAAGGTGAACTTGCTTCCTTAATGAGTAGGACTGTGCATGGTTCATTCCCTTTGGGTCATGGTCGTCTCTGTATGTTCAAATTAATGGACTTTAGTGATAGCTTGAACTGTCAATTATATTGTAGGGAGACTTCATGAACATGCCATTCGCCGATAACACTTTCGATGCAGCCTATGCGATAGAGGCTACAATGCATGCACCTGATGTGGTATATATAACTCGCACCGTAAATTCCAAACCGCAGGGTTGTTCTTGGAGGGATATATAACATATATAGCCCTGTTTTTACAGTTAGGTGCGTACCGGGAGATCTACCGAGTGCTGAAACCTGGCCAGTATTTCGCCGTAGACGAACTGTGCTTGACTGAAAGATTTGACCCAAGCAACAGCAAGCATAGGGACATCAAGGCTGAAATTGAGCTCGGTTGTGGCCTGCCTGACGTCCGTAGCACTCGCCAGTGCATCCAGGCTATGAAAGATGCTGGATTCGAGGTTGTCTTTGCGAAAGACCTGACTGAGGATTCTCCATGCAAATGGTACCAGGCGAACCGGGTGATGGATCCTGTCGTTATGTTATGGGCCAGCTTCAATAACTCTGGACTCGGGCAGTTTATCACTAAAGCAATGGTATATAATCATCATATTCATATCCGAGAAGCTAGCTAGAGTACAACTGTTGTGCTTAATTTCTTGGGTGACTTATTACTCTGCTGTGTTATCGTTGATTTGCAGATTGGTGCCCTGGAAATCCTCCGCATTGTCCCCAAAGGTTCCAATGGAATGTTGACCACCATACAGAAAAGCTCCCATGGCCTCCTGACGGGCAGCAGGTAGGTACCTCTCCTTCTCTGTTTTTTCTTTAAAATTTGAACATGGTACCAACCTCTCTTGTTTATTTGACTGAATGGAAACTGTATGTAGTATCATATACTTACCGGAATATATCATCCAAGTGATGAGCAACCAAATACACAATTCTGATGCCCCCTTGCCATGATCTCAGGGAACGGATCTTTACAGCCATGTTCTTCATCCTGGGCCGGAAACCTCTCAAGCAAGGGGAGTGAAATTTATTAAAGGAACCTAACATCTGCAACGTGTATGTCGATCGTATGAGCTTGTACTCTTTCCAACAAACTATAGTATAAAGTTGCCTCCTACTCTCGTTCTGTACCCAATGCAAGAAGCTTAATTAATGGTTTGCGTTGTTGCTTGTATGCTGTACGCCTGTACACATGGATTGCTGATTATAATACCGTGTAAACAGCTATATGTCCGGAATAAACATACAAGTCCTCCGGGAATCACATCAATGCAATGTTGTCCCTACCGATTGTATGCTTGAAATATGAATGAATACATCTTTACCTATTTTTTTATTTTATTAAAAATTAAACACGGAATTATTCTGCAGTCTAATCTCTCATGTCTTACGTGTGGATCCCATTCGTTTGGAATTTACTATTTAAGCATCTTGTAAAACATCGGGAAACATACGGCGTTTTGTAAACACTCCACGAAAATAGTGAAAGTTGTGACTGGCCAGTGCCCGTGTTTTTTTTCTTCACATAGAGGGGTTTTCCACGCTAAATATTTGTGTATCTGTGATTTGTTTTGATCTTCTTCGTTTGATTATTGTCTATCAATCTCTAACAAGATCTTTTGCTGTAAAAAAAGGAGTTTCCCTATTAAGTACTTAGGGTTCCCCTCCATTTCTCTAAATTAAGGAGAGAAGATATACAACCTGTGGTAGATAAAATAATCAAGAGGGTGGCAGGTGGGAAAGGAAAACTGCTGTCTTATGGTGGGAGACTTACCTTATTGAATGCATGTTTAGCTAGCATCCCAATTTATTTGATGTCTATTATAAAATTTCCTAGATGGGCTGTAGACTTGATTAACTCTCAGATGGGTCATTTTTCCTAGAATGATTCTATTTCAAATAGAAAATATCATCTTACAAATTGGCATCTGAAAGCCCAAAAGAAAGAGTTTGGTGGTTTGGGTATTCCTGATCTAAGGTGCTTAAACCTTTGTCTTTTAGCTTCCTGGATCTTCCGTTATCATTTAAATACAAATGTTCAAAATTGTAGACCTAAAATATAAAACTGATAAGCCATATTTGTTTTGTTGTTCGAAAGTTGGGGCTTCCCCTTTTGGATGTGCTATGGAAGGTTGGTAATGGGAAACACATCCGCTTTTGGGAAGATAACTGGATTGGCAATTCTAGTTTATCTATTCAATATTGGAGCTTGTACATCATTAGCAATGAAAAAGGGGCTACTATTTCTGAGGTCTGGGATGTTGTTAATCTGAAGCTAACTTTTAAAGAGTTGTTTCCGCTCAGGATATGTATTTGTGGGAGGAGCTGGTGGCCATCGCTGAGAGTATTGATATATCTACAGACAATGATCAAGTGACTTGGTCTTTTCGCTCTAATGGGCAATGAGGCCCAGTGCCGTGCCAGGGCCGCCACCTCAGCACGGTGGGCCGGCACGGCTAGGGCACGGCCCACGTGAGAGGAGCCGTTGGGGGGTGAGTATATAACCCCTCTACCCCCGCTTGGCCTCTCCCCCATCGCTCGGCTGCCGATGAAACCCTAACCTCTCATTTTCGTTTCACCGCCGCGCCGCACTCGCCTTTCGCCCTCTCCTCTCTTCTTCTCAATCTCCGACAGCAGAACTCCACCGTCGACGTGCCAGCACGGCACTGGTGGCCATCTATACCCCCTACTCCCTTCCCCGCTCCTCCTCTCCTTCGCCGGCGGTGCTCAGATCCGTCGCCGTAGCCCCTAACCCTAGCCTCTCACCATGGTTTCCTTCTAGATCCAGTCATCCTCCACCACGCCGGCCACTCTAGTGCTCCAGTCAGTTGCTCTCTCAACACCGTTGAGGAACCAGATGGCTGGATCCGTATGTCGTCGACCTCTCTGGTGCTCCGGCCTAGGGTAAGACCCTAACCCTAGATCTTGATCTCTCTGCTTTGTGCTTGATCTTTTTGCTTGTTTTTTTGCACTAACATCTCTTTTATTTGCTTGCATCTCAAAGCCGTTGAGGAACCGGAGGGCCAGCGATGGACGAGAATGAAGGGCACATCATCAACGATGACCTTCGTTTGATGGGGATGGCCGAAGATGACGAGGAGGACTTGGAAGAGTGCTGGGTAGAGGTGCTCGGTGCCAGCCAAGATTCCCCTTTGGACCTCACTGCTGATGATGGCGAGGGCGGTGGGGCTAATGGCGGTGAGGACAGGGTAGCGGGGATGGACTCACAATCTGCTAGCACGGGTAATATGCGTGAACGCGCTTCCACATCTGATGTGTGGGACGACTTCACTGAGATCTTCAAGACTATCAACGGCAAGCACGTCAGGTATCAAGCTAAGTGCCACCATTGCAAAAGGATACTCTCTGCTAGATCTTCAAGTGGCACTGGCCATCTCTCTCGTCATAGAGATGCTTGCAAAAAGAAAAAAAAGGTAAAACTGCTATGCTGCAGGCCATGATCCAATTTAACCCTCATGGTACACCTAGGTTTTGGGAGTACAATCCTGAGGTTGCACGTACTGAGCTATGTCATTTGATATCTAGACTTGATCTGCCTATCTGTATTTGTGACACATCTGCTTTTGAGGAGTACATTAAGAAAGCCCATAACCCTAGATTTGCTACTGTCTCTCGGCAAACCACAACCAGAGATATTACTAAGTACTTCATTGGTCGCCGTGATAAACTTATTGAGTTCCTTAAGTCTAGTGTGTCTTCTATTGCTATCACCTCTGATATCTGGAATAGTAATGCTAAGGAAGATTTTCTTAGTGTGGCTGCCCATTTTGTTAATCCTGCTTGGGAATTAGAGAAGAGGGTCATTGGCTTTAGGCTAATTGATGTATCTCACAGTGGTGACAACATTGCTGAGCGTATTTATGATGTGCTATATGAGTTTGGTCTAACTGATA
Organism: Paspalum vaginatum; assembly: GCA_030272315.1. NCBI lineage: Eukaryota > Viridiplantae > Streptophyta > Magnoliopsida > Poales > Poaceae > Paspalum > Paspalum vaginatum. Next base: position 5,139,080 of record CM059016.1, read on the forward strand.
AGACCTTTTCTATCACTTTTGACTATGCTTCTGCTAATGCTAATGCTATGCAAACATTGAAACCTTTGCTTTTTGGTTATGTTGGTGACATGTTCTTGCATCAAAGATGTGCTCGCCATATTGTTAATCTTATGGTGCAATGTGCTTTAGATGTTGTTGATTCTTACATTGATAATGTTAGAAAAGCTATTTCTTTTATAAACTCTTCTAACCAGCGCATTGCATTATATAAGTGTTTCTGCATTGCCATGGGAGTATGTCCTCGTAAGTTTGGTTTGGATATGAGTGTAAGGTGGAACTCAACCTACCTTATGGTTAAGCACATACTACCTCACAGGGCCACATTTGATGTGCTTATCCAAACACATTACCCTAAGGTCAAAGGTCAGAATCCTCCTCCTCTTTTGAGTCCAGATCATTGGTATGTTGCTGAAGTTGTGCTGTCCTCCCTTGAATTGTTTTATGATTCAACATGTGTGTTATCTGGGGTATACTATCCAACCTCTCCACTTGTTATGCATCATATAGTCCAGATAGCTAATCATTTAAGAAAATATGAGAATGATAATTTGATTAAACATATGGTGGCACCTATGAAAGAAAAATTCCATAAGTACTGGAAGGAAATACCACTACTTTATTCATTTGCATTCATTCTTGATCCAAGAGCTAAAATGAGAGGCTTCACCAGGGTGCTATCTATTTTGTCTAATCTCAATCAGCATTATTATTCTGGTTATTTAACTTATGAAAGGGCACAATTGATTGAAGTATTTAACAAATATAACACTAAGTTTGGTGTAGTGAAAAGTCAGAGGCCTACACAAGCATCCAAGTCTGGTAAGAAAAGAACTAATTGGAGCATGATTTATGGTGATGATGATGATCTTGGTACTGGCATGGGCCTAGGGCTTGATTATTCAAGCCTAAGTCTTGGTGTTGGTTCTTCCTCCTTCTGTCCTCCGTCTAGGCACACATCTGCAAGTGTCTTGCTTCAAGCAGCAAGCAGTAATGCAAGCCTAGGTCTTGGGTCAGAGCTATCATCATACTTGGACAACGATGTACTCCAGAAGTATGATGATGATGATGACTTCAACCTGTTGCATTGGTGGCATGAACACAAACTCACATACCTTGTTCTTTCTCTTTTAGCTAAAGATGTGTTCTTTCTCTTTTAGCTAAAGATGTTTTCACTGTGCTTGTTTCAACAGTTTCATCAGAAAGTACATTTAGTCTTACTGGCAGGATACTTGAGGATCGGCGACGGCGGCTCACATCTGCTATGGTGGATTGGGAGGAGGGAGATGCAAGAGCTCAGCACTTTGTGGAGGACAAGGAACTTGAAGATGCATTTGCAGAGCTATACCTTGATGAAGATGCTATTCCAAAAGCTAGGCAGAGGCTGTTGCAAATGCTGAGCCTCATACTGTTGTGGGTATCATTGATGTGTAATCTTATTTTGTTGCACTTCTAAGACTTGAACAATGTTGTGATGTAATCAAACTTTAAGAGTTGTGGGTTGTACTCTTTTCCTATCTAGGGTTTTCTCATGAGGTGTGAGTTTTACCCAGATAGGTTTTTAATGAGGCAATCATTGCACTATACAGCTCAGTTATTAATCCTTGTTTGATTTTTCTTGTGTGCTCTGTGATTCTTTGAATTGTGGTGATCTGTAAGCTTGGGATGATTGAAGTATTGAGCTTTTGATATTCATTGTGCTTTTGATGTTTCTGCATCAAATTTTGAGTTGTGCACTCTATTGTGGTGTGAACAAGGGGTTTTGTGCTTGTAGTTCTTGGGCCGGCACGAGCACCGTTAGTGCCAGTTCCTTGGCGTGCCGGCGCGGCACGTTTAGTCACTACAGTGCCATGCCGGCACGGCACGGCACGGCACGGCTGGCCAATCGTGCCGTGTAGTGCCATGCCTGGCCGTGCCGGGTCATGCCAGTGCCGTGCCGTGCCGCATGGCACGGTTGGCCATTAGCGTGCAAATTCTAAACTAGAGTAAAATCCATCTCCGTTTTATAAATTTATCTTTGGTGTGTCAATCCGGTCCCTAAAGTTTTAAAGTGACCATCCTGGTCCCTAACTTGTCATGGTATGTCAACCGGGTCCTTAAAGTCTCAAAATGACCATCTCAATCCCTAAACTTGTCTGAGTGTGTCAAACCGATCCCTAAACTGGTCTTAGTGTCTCAACCCTGCCTCTAAACTTGTTTTGGTTTGTCAATCCGGTTCCGGTACAAATGGTCACTTTGAGGCTTTTAGGGACCGAGTTGACACACTGAGATAAGTTTAGAGACCGGAATGGTCACTTTGAGACTTTAGGGACCCGGTTGACACACCAAGACAAGTTTAGAGACCGAGATGGTCATTTTAAAACTTTAGGGACCGGGTTGACACACCAAGACAAGTTTAGAGACCGGAGATGGATTTTACTCTCTAAACTATGTGCTACATCATCAAACCAAATACTCCCTCCGTTTTAATTTATAGGTCGTTTAACTTTTTTTCACCAAGTTTGATCAGCTCGTCTTATTCAAAAAAATTGCGAAAATGTGGAAAATTTTAAATTGTATTTGAAGTATATTATATGCTAAACTAAATCACAAAGAAAATAAATGATAATTTTGAAATTTTTTAAATAAGACGAGTCGGTCAAACTTGGTATCAAAAAAGTCAAACGACCTATCAATTGAAACGGAGAGGGTAGTGTATTGTAGGGTGCTGGCTACTGTGCGTATACGTACGTGTCGATGTCCGGCCAGGATGGAGCACATGTGTGTGTAATTGTACATCTTCCGTAATTTTTGACCGAGCATGGGCGGCCTATATAAATGCCCTGGCTAAGAGCTCTAAAATTAAATTGCATGCAAGACGTGTATTATTAGCAGATTGTTGTTGCCATGGGTAACCTTTCTCCTGATGCGCTGTTGGCACTTGACCCCGAGACATTCGCCGAGGAGTCGAGCGCCGTGCTCGAGTTCCTCTCCGGCTACTACCGCGACGTCGACACGTACCCAGTCATGGCCAAACTCCAGCCCGGGTCGATCCGCAAGCTTCTCCCTGAGACGGCGCCGGAGTCCGGCGAGCCCATGGACCGCAACCTGGACGACGTGCGGCGGGACATCCTGCCGGGGCTGACACACTGGCAGAGCCCCCGGTTCTTCGCCTACTTCCCGGCGAACGCGAGCACCGCCGGGTTCGCGGGGGAGATGCTGTCGGCCGGCCTCAACGTCGTGCCCTTCGTCTGGGCGGCGTCGCCGGCGGTCACCGAGCTGGAGCAGGTGGTGGTGGACTGGATGGCCGCGCTCCTGGGCCTGCCGGAGCGCTTCCTCTTCAGGGGAGGCGGCGGCGGCGTGCTGCACGGGAGCACGTGCGAGGCCGTGGTGTGCACGCCACGCGGCCATCCTCGACCTCGTCGTGTACGCGTCCGACCAGACCCACGCCACCTTCCGGAAGGGCGCCAGCATCGTCGGCATCCCTCCGGCCAACTTCCGCGTCCTGCGCACCTCGCCGCCGTCCGAGCAGCAGTGGAGGATGACATCGCACAAGGTCTCGTGCCGCTCTACAAGTGCGCCACCGTCGGCACCACCGGTCTCGGCGCCATTGACCGTGTGCGTGAGCTCGGTCAGCTGGCGCACCGTCACGGTACCATTTCTGTTAATATGTTTATCTATGTATAAGACCTCCTGACAGACAGTACTTAAGAACGTACCCTTGTACTTATATATGCTCCAACCGTGCAACGTATGTACGTCCAGGAATGTGGCTGCACGTCGACGCCGCGTACGCAGGCAGCGCGGCCATCTGCCCGGAGTTCCAGGGCCACCTCTACGGCGCCGAGCTGGCGGACTCAGTGAGCATGAACCCACACAAGTGGTTCCTCACCAACATGGACTGCTGCTGCCTCTGGGTGTCAAACCCCACCACCCTGACCAGCGCACTCTCCACCGACCCGGAGTACCTCAAGAACGTCGCGACGGCGGACGGCGGCGACAAGACGACGGCGACCTTCGACTACAAGGACTGGCAGATCGCGCTGTCGCGCCGGTTCCGCGCCATCAAGCTCTGGGTGGTGCTGCGCCGCTACGGGGCGGCGGGCATGCGCGCGCACATACGCAGGCACGTCTGGATGGCGCGGTGGTTCGAGAAGGCCGTCGCGGCGGACGAGCGCTTCGAGGTCGTCGTGCCGCGGCACTTCTCCCTAGTGTGCTTCCGCCTCCGCCTGCGGCTCGTCGGCGGTGAGGTGGTGGAGGCGCCCAACCGTGAGCTCCTCGCGGAGGTGAACGCGAGCGGCCGGGCCTTCATGACACACTTCGTCGTCGACGGCAAGTTCGTCATCCGGCTTCGTCGGCGGGCCCATGACGCTGATGCGCCATGTCAGGGACGCGTGGGAGCTGCTCAAGGACAAGGCCAACCAGTTATATAATTGGCCGCCAACTGCTAACAATTACCTTTAATCAGTTTGCTGCACATGGCTAGCTAGTGATGCTTGCTAACTATCCAGGATTCCAGGCACAGCATTCTATTCCAGGGGCTACGTACTTATGTTACAGCAGCATGCGCGCGCCCAATCAATCCGAAATAATAATAATAATAACTACTGCTGCATGCCATGCGTTGCTACGGATGATGGTGCCACCCATTCTAAATTAGATCATACAAGCTAATTTAACCCATGCAAGAGTGCAAGACACGGGTTCATAGGATATACATACTTTACAGGATAATATAGTCTTGATGTTTTATTATCATGTGAGGTAGAGAATTATGTTATATGAATAGTATAAGGTATATTTTGTATCAAATTAATGGCTTTGTCGGTGATCAGTTGAATGTCTGTTGGTGTACTTTGGCCTGTGCTGCCTGTGCACAGCATTGTATTCGTGTGGCTACTATAAATGTTAAAGTTGCTAGAGCAGCATGCGTCCATGATCTCGATCGACCTAAAAAAAAGTAACAATAATACAAAAGTACCCGCCCTTACGTAGTTACGTTGCTACTGGCGATGATACCACACGTTTTGAATTATATCAAATGAGTATTTTGAAAATTCAAAACATCAATATTCATAAATATTTATTTGTCCATGATAACACATGATAATATGCAAGCCACGCCACCAACTTTTATTCCTATATGATTGCGCTGCCATCGCCATTGCACCTCTTTCTAAGGCGGTGGCCGAGCTCTACCGCTAACTTCTTGCATGGCTAGCACCGCCTATTATCTCACTCTTGCTCTCAGACTCATCTCCCCTTCTTTGTTGCTCCAACTTCGGGCACCTAGAACGATGAGGGCCATGAACAGCCCCCCACGAATGATTATGGCCATCGTTATTGGTGGTTGTGGATGGAGATGTGGATGCAGAAATGGTGTTGTGTGATACGATTGTATTGACAACGATGGCTATGGAAATCGATGTATGCATTGGTGACTGTCAATGGCGGCACGTGCGAGAAGTGGAGGGGGGAGGAAGCAACATAGGTTCTATACGATAGGAGGAGCGCTCTGAGACACTTCAGGGTGGAAGAGGAGAGAGCGGTGATATGAGATAGATAGGAGAGAGAATAAGGAGATAGTAGTAGAAGAAAAGGGCCACCTATCTATGAGGGTGAGGTGAGATGTGGTATTGATGTGCAGTGCCGGCCCTTGGGGGGGTCGGGTTGAGCAGTGCCACCAATCAGCGCCCCCATAACAATAGGGCCTCATATCTAGGGGTATAAATGGCACGGATATTATCCTTTTATATCCGAGTCTAAATCCGTTTAGAATGGTTAAGATCCGATACGTGTCTGAGTCTGGACATTCAATATTCGATCCGTACCCATATCTGAATGCTCAAAGTTAGATAAATGTGATGCCGATAACTATTCAAATCTTATCCAACATATTTAAATATATCCGTATCCAATCTGCATCTGCCTCTTGCCCAGCCGCATCCTTCTGCAGATGGTCTACCATCGTTTGTTGGTCTCCCGTTTGTGTCATTGGATTGGATTGGATTATTCATCGAAGCCTCGTGGAATCCGATCATCCAAGTCTCCAACCACAATCATAGTACAAACAAATTAAGAGGTATAATCTTCCCAGGTTTCCTAATTAAGCTGATTAGATGTATTGATTAATTATTAGACTGATTGATAAATGGTAATGTGATATTACATGTTTATGATTTTATTGATTTGCAGGACACCTATAATCAAAAGTATATTTTGACGGCCTTGAAGTTATTGGATTCTGTTGAACTAATAAATTGCTGCACCAGAGACTCGCAACTTTCTCTTTTGAAGGCTCATCTTACGTTGATTTAAATGATCTAATTTCAGAGATTCGTGTTATGAAGTCGGTTTTATCAGATGAACCAATGTTTGCTATGAAGTCAGAGAAATAGATCGTTATCCGGTCCTAATGTTTAGTGTTAAATGGTTTAGCTATTATGGAGAAGATATTATTAAATGAGATTAATATTAAAAGCATCATCAATGACTTCGCATCTCAACATGTTAGAAAAAATTTAAGGTGACATTATAATATGTATTTCTTACTTTATGAATGATTTTTTAAATACATATGGATTGTTTATTGATAACATATATAGTATGTCCAATGAAACCAGCTAGCGGTGCGCACGAGCAGGCCAATTCCGCCAGTTAACGTGATTCCCATGTCAAATTAAACTCCACGGGTAACATCAGTCTCGTCAAATGTTGGCGGTATGGCCAGCGTTGGCCGTTGGAGACTCCGAGAAAGGGAGGTAATTAACAATTACGTTGGCGGTAATGCATGGCTCTCGCTCTCGCTTGGTCTTGTCTATTTTTGCGCGACAAGGCGGCCGAGTCTTCCGGGCCGCTGGGCGCGGCCGGCGACGCGCACGCGCTCCCCACGCGGGGCGCAGAGTGGAGGATGCGGTGTGCGCCGGCAACGCGCCCAGTAAGGTTTGGGCGAGTCTTCGTACAATTATTTTCACGTGCTGCCCCTTGTGTTTCTAAGGAAAAAAACACTAAGGTCATTTTCAGTGACAAATTTTATTTTACGGTTTTCAACATGCTATGTCATCGAAACTAGTTTGTAGATGATAAATGAAATAGAGTCTCTCAATGCACAATTTCATTTCACAGTTTAATAAACTAACTATGCAATTAATTACAATGCATATGATTAGGCTAATGGGATGAAATGAAACTATTTTGCTCCCAATGCCCATACAAACTTTTGTACGGAAGCCATCGTCACCTGAAGTACATCTAGCAGTTGTCCAATTTTATATTTTTACCCCAATACTTTATGTTATCGAGGAAGCCACCTTAGAATATATCTAGCTGTTCTGCTTTACAATATGTTGTGATGTGTTTTGTACGGCAGCCCCTCAGCTCCTGCTTGGTGACATGGTGGGTATTTTGTACCTAAATTTAGGTGTTATTTTAACGATTTTTTATAATAGCATGGTGGATAATTTTTTAAAATATAATAGATCCAATGAATAGTATTATTGGATATTATTTGATAGATAGCCAGATGTTTCTGATTTTTGTTATAATTTTTTTTAACGTATGGTAATAGTAAGATTAGTCAAGTGGTAGCGTGACACTTGTGTTCAATTCCCACCACATCTGAGGCTCAAAGCTTATCAAGGGTGGCAACCAAAATCCTGTTGCATGCATGCAGGGTCAAAAATTAGTCTATTTCCTGGCCGGAGAATGATGCGATGTGCATTTCATATCATTTTGTTTGCATGATTAAGGCTAGAGGTAGTGTAGCAAGCTAGCAGCATTTCATTTATGTTCTCAGCTTCCTTATATACACATCAGTGACTGGCAGAAGGGAATTTATTACATTTCCAGACTAAATAAGAAAAACCAGAGTGCTCAGTGCTGGAGAGAAACCCACCAAGCAAATGAAAACAATCAAAGACCTAGCCTAGTACTAGTAGCATACTAGTGTTCAGGCAACACACTGAATCGATGATAACATGGGTTCGGGAGCTTCGGCTAAGGGCCAGAGCCAACGGCTCTTCCAAATCTCTTCCGCATATACTGTAGACACAGTAAATTCGTGGACCGTAGACGGTAAATTTGTAGACAAGTCAAGAGACGATCGAGCTACCTAGGCGGCGAGGCGTCGTCGGAGACAAACCACGACGACTTCACCATGCAGCAAACGCGCTATAGCTACGTCTCTAGATGAAGCGCCTCCTAGCAGCTCATCGGCGTACGTACGTAAGGGCAAGCGACGACTTGACCACCAGTCACCGACGACGACGACCCGTCGTGCCTGCAGCCAGGCTGCCACGCTTAATGCCACTGCAAGCAATAATGCTGCGCTACATATATACACCATGCAAGTGGTTGTGTACGCTGCTGCTGCGGCCGTGTCTTCCCCAGCGAGGCTGCCCGGCCCAGGCGGCGGCGGGCGCGTGCCGCGAGAGGCTCATCACCGTGGACTTGACTAACCAACCCTATATACCGCTTTGCATGCTCAAAGGCAGCACAAATGTGCAATACTCTTTTAATTGACGTGGTTAACATTTTTTTAGAAAGTTCAATCACTCGTCTTATTAAAAAAACCAGCCCATGCACATTGCAGCACCGGGGTCAGGATGCCTCCTGGAATTTTGATCCAAAACTCGACCTAAGCCAACCTGATGAAAAAGGCTGACCTGATGCATCCTTGTGGAGGGCACGGGCCAACCTGACCCGATTCTCTAGGCATGGATCGTGCACGGGCCATCCTATACAATATGTGACCTAACCCGAATCTGACCTGACACGATGTTTGAGCAACCTTGTGCTTGCAAGAAACAAGGCATTCCAGCCCGCCTCGGTGACTACCTATATATTTCTTATCATGCATTATTTTTTGAAGGCATGGTAAACGATTGATTTTGCAAGTTGCACCTGTGAGAAACATGTCCTCTGATTTGATTTTGGTGATTAATGACAATACTAAATGTTGTACTAATGAGTTCATATGGCTTGAAGGTATTTAGATAATCATGGCGTGCTCATTGGTAAAGTAAATGGAGGCCCCTAATTCGAATTAATATCCACAAGGGCGCAAGACATAAAGACAAATAGGTTAATAGCGTCTAAGTGCCATAAAAGAAGATAAGAAGGTCACTTAGACATTGTTTTATTATTTCTAGATGGTCGTACTATTAAGAGGGGTAAAGGTGAGTATCTTAAAGCCCTTAGCTTGGTTATCTCTCAATTACTTGAGGTCTAAGGTCTTAGTGCTCAATCTAAAACATACACATGTCACTTAGAAACAACCCCCAAAGTCAAAAGAAAAACGAACGGAATTGATACAATACTTAATCGGCACAAATCAGTATTTTCTGTATACATCAGACCGTCCAAAGTATACAATATCTATTGCCGTAAAAATGGTTTAGTCCAGCGCTGAAAACAATGTGTCGGATCCAACATCGGACAATAGCAGCCGAATGCTATTTTCATGTGAGGTCCTGCTCTCCAACAAGCGTCAGAACATAGCGGCAGAGTGGCTTCATTCGTTGATTGCGCAGTTAAATTGAGCGTCGGACCAGCCAACGTGTATTAATTTCAAAGACGCTCGTTGGTGGGAAGTTTAAAAGCGTGCATCGGACCGTCCGACGTTCACTGTGCAGAGAGGTTGTTTTCAAATCCAACGGCTCCTTTTGTCCTCTCTCTATTTAAGGACCCTCTAACACCTCATTTGTAACCTTTGGTACCTCAGAAAAATATCCATACACACAAGGTCACTTTGAGCAAACACACATTCTTAAGAGTGAGCATAGGATCCAAGCCTTGAGTAGAGAGGTCCCTTGCGCGGGATCCTTCAAGTAAAGGCCTTTGTTACTCTTGGTGATCGCGATCACCTAGCCGGCCAGCCGAGAGGCGGATCCGCTTGTGGAGCTCTGTGGAGATTGTAGGAAGCCCCAAGCGAAGGCCCTTGCGCAGGTGATTGTGAGTGGTTTGGAGTCCATCGCTTCGGAGCGAAGAAGGAAATCCACCTAGAGAGCACTTGGTCCTTAGAAGGATCAAGGGGGAGCTTAGCCCTTGAGCGGGTGCTCCAACGAGGACCAGTGGGGAGTCACGACTCCTCGATACCTCGGGAAAAACTCGGCTTGTCTCCCTTGCTCTCTTTACTTTCCGCACTTCGTTTTTGCATTCATATATTTGCTTGATCGTGTTGCTTGAACTTGCATAGGTTGATTGATCATACTATCTTGCGCTAGTCCTAGCCTTTGAATTGCTCACATTACTTGCTCTAGAGTTGTCTTGCTATATCTTGCTTAGATCATCTATTGTTATCCTTGTTGTGTTCATTATCGCCATTGGTTGATTGTCACTAGTATAATTGCTAGGAAAGCACACTTCCACACTAGAGGGTGAATTGGGACTTGTTCGTTAGGTTTTAATTTATCGAGTTTCGAAATTATAAGTCCATTTCACCTCCCTTTGGACATCTCGATCCTTTCAGCAACATGCTAGTTGTTCAGGGTGCATTCATTATTGTTTCCATTTGAATGGATCAACTGATCATTTGATATTACAGAAGGCCTTGTGAAATTTTGGTGGACCAAATTAACAGCGTTGACCTAAATAGCTGTTTACCCTATAGTGAATACGTAAGCTTGCAGCGGGCCTGTTACAAGATCAAATATTAAACACATCCTTCCCTGATAACAACTTTAGATAATTGTATACACATAAAAATACTAGAATATGCTCCCTTGGCCCCCAATTATAATTCCTTTTATATTTTAAATAGATTCATTTATTATTTTATGAATGTGTTTTGTATATATATCGAGATTCATACATATTCGAACATGGAAAAGAAAAATATATAAAAAGAATTATAATTTGCGATGGATGGGTGTACAAGACAGTTATATATTTAGATTAATTAGCATAATAACCCCCAACACACTCGTGGCATATTTGATAGTATATTCTTCTCTACAAGCAACTAATCTCTTATTCTTAATGTAAAGCTGGTAACCGATTCGATTTCTTATGACAAACAATTAATTCTTGTCACTGTTGGCTCCGTAGTAATTAACCACAGGAGGAAAGTCTGACCTACTAATCAATATCAGTAGTATCTAGCCGTTATGATCAGTGGAAATGGACCAAGTCAGTCTCTCTATGCATTGTATGCAGAATGGTAGTTACATATTTAATCAGAATGATATTTCAAGACCCACTGGCCAAGTTGGTAGCGCGACTGGGGAACTCCGGCAGGAACCGGGTCAACCTCTCGACAATAATTAGCCAAGTATAAACATAGCCGTTCCTGCGGTGCTCGCTATCTTATTGTGCTTCCAAGAAGCTATTTCTATCTTCCATTCTTGCTACGAGTCCTCAGAAGGTTCGGTGAGTGACTGATTTGTTTTTTACAGTCAACTAGTTTATCATTAAATTGTGTGATTTTTTATGGTACTTGAGAGGAACCCGGTTCCAGGTCCACATGTTTTTTAGTTCTGGCACACGAGTTTAGTGAGAGAACCGAAGAAACTGCCGGTTCGTGACCCACAAGTTTTAAGTTCCCGTCCACATGTTTTAAGTACGGTCTACTTAACTATTTACTCTCTCCGTTCTTTTATATTTGACACTAGCCAGTTCAAAATTGAGCTATTTAACGTCATATATAAAAGAACATAGGTAGTAATCGATCGTACAAAATGCACTTGCACATCTATATACATGGTGGTTTGCTAGAGATCATACAAAATACACATACTACACATATACACGTCCATGTATGTATACGGTTTTGCTGGAGATAGTGTTAGTTAGTTGCGTACGCGTATATACATATTTATTTCTACTGTTACTCATATGCACTAGCTTGTTGCAATGCAAACGGACAGCGCGTGTGGGGCGGTGGATCGAGATGCCTGTTGGGGTGGGCGACGTTGCTACGTTGATTGGGATAGTGATTACCGTCGCACGCGAGGTGTTGCGGCTGGTGGACTCGGCTCAGCGCAACAGGGAGAAATGCGCCGTGCTGAAAGAACAAGTGCAGTCGATCGAGAAACTCGTCCAGGAGTTGGGGAGGCAGTGGACGCCGGACCAAGTGACCAGAAGCCTGCTGAGCAATCTTGACTGCGCGCTCAGAGATGCGAGGGCGCTCGTCGAATCCTGCCAGAAGAAGAGGACTTTTTCGCACATCTTCAAGACCAACAAGAAGAAAAACAAGTTCGATGACCTCGGCGCACGGATCTCGAGAATCCTGGAGCAGTTCCACGTAGCCAACATGATCCTCATCGTCAGCATCAACAAGGAGCGCTTCTTCATGAATGTGCTCGACAAGCTATTTCAGCATGGCGCTTGCAGTCTCTTGCCCAAGGTACGTAGAAATTAATACTCCTACGTAGTAGATTTTTTTTTAAAAAATCAGAATCAATTGCTGATGATATGTGCTCTTTATATTAATCAACGGCAACAAATTAACTGTTTGTGCTCACGATCAGAACGAAAAGGAGGAGCTGAGAACATCTATCAGGAACTTGACTAACATGGAAAATATGTCAGCGGAAGCTAAAAGGCTGCTGGCATGGATAATCAGGGACATTGGAAACGGGTAAATTTTATTTATACTCTCTCCGTTCCAAATTATAAGCCTATTCTAGCTAGCCCTCATTTTCCAGTCTATATTCATTTGCATGTATATACAAATCACATCCATAAAATAATGGATGTATATATATTCAAAAGCTAAAACGCCTTAATTTAGAACACGGAGGATTTCATCATACGCTCATCAGAATATGAATCGCTTCCTTTTCCATCCCTTGATACACGACCAAGACATATACAGGGGCGCAGCGAGCACCGGAAACTCATGGGCGGCGCGTCCAGGAGGAGGGGGCGCAGAGGCTGATGAGATCGTGAGGCTCGCGAATTCCATCGCGGAGGAGGCTAGTGTGCTGAGGCACAACAGGAAGGAGATCCAGCAGCTGGTGCAATTCGTGCAGCAGGTGGCCGACATCGTGCGGCACCCCCAGGCTTCCCAGCTGTGGCGGGACCCGAATGCGAGAACCATTGTGAACAACCTTAGGATCTCCATAGGGCATTAAGGATTGTGTCACAGAACGAGCAGCACAGGGGTAACTACTACAGGACCACGAAGGCTGCCTTCAGCTGCGTTTACTCGTTTGAGCAACCCGACGAGATTCTCAAGACTGCGTACAAGATCGAGTACTACGTGCAGGTCCTCCCCGTCATTGCCATGCGTCAGCTCTCGTCTGGGTGACAAACACAAGCATGCGGAGATCAGCAGTAGGCGTACGTGCAGTTTCGTGTGTTCATATATATACTTGTATACGTCCTCCTGCATCACTCAAATTTATGCGTGCATTAATTAGTTAGCTCTATCTGTGTAGTTTGCGAATATAGTTGGGCTCTGAGTTCTACTGTACCCTCCCTGCTTGTTGTTTTTTACTTTATGGGTCCCACTATATTAATAATTAACTCCTTGTCTACTTCAGAGTTCAGACACTCATGCATGGCGTGAATTCCTTTCAGTTTTAATAAATTAAGAAACCATAAGCTCGGCTCGGTTTTGAGGTCCACCCCTCCTACTTTATTTCTCGTTAGTTAATCGTGTGCTGGTGCTGCGCTGCTGCTGTATCAGCTTACTGGTCAAACAAAGGTTACTCACGCGTCCTAGCGATGAGGCAATCCCCAGAACACTAGGTTTTATGCAATTAGAATTAGGAATGGCAGTGGGTTGGTTTCGGGGCGGGTCCCCACGGGTTTCAGACCCGGCGGGGGCGGGTCTAAATTTACCTCCGTGGGTCTGCGGGTTCGGGAACCCGAAATATGGCGGGTGCGGGGCAGGTTTTCATCCCCACCCACTGATCCCCGAATCTGTCTATATCAGCCCACTTGGAAATTCATCGGCCCAACTGGAAAGAAGCCCACACTCATCTCACCTGTGCTCTAGCCCACTATCCAGTATCTTAGACTCAGTCTTCCCTTCCCTTCCTTCGGTGCCGCAGTCACGCCACCCTTCACGTTCCTGCGGCCCCTCGTGCTCCCGCTCGCGCCCCGTTCTCCCCGCTTCCCTCCCCTTCTCTTACCGCACACGGAGGAGCTTGCGCCTACTCCCGTTCCCATCCCCTTCCCCTACGGTACAAGAAGAGGACGCTCCGGAGACGGGAAGGCCGCCGACTCCTCCTGCTCCCGTCCCCTTCTCCTACTGCCTACAGCGCACGGAGGAGCACGGGCATGGCCGAGTCTGGTGGTGGACGAAGCAGTTCGTCCCTCGCGTCTTCCCTCACCGCCCCTTTCCTTCGCTCCCCTCTCTCCTTCTGCGCCGGGCGGCGGCTTTCCCGTCGGGTTTCGGGTCCCCAACGGGTTCGGGGGCGGGGGCTGTTTTTCACCCGTAGCGGGGTTCGGAGGCGGGGCGGGTTTCGGGGACGGTTGTGCAGACGTTCCACCCGCCCCGTTGCCATTCCTTGTTAGAATATTGTCTATGCAAGTGAAGAGACATGCCGTGCCCCAGCAAATTAATTCATGGTCCCTGCCTATATATTAGGAGACCTGCAGTATCACTTTTACAATCGCGGGAGCGACTCCCACTGGGCGACCGATTGGTGCGGCACCGCGAGCAATCCAGCCGGGATGGGTCCCATGGGCCACGATGCATGATTTCTTTCTCTCGGACCCTCAGTCACCAAATCAAGCTGGCAATCACTCATTTTTGAGAGAGCGATTTAGTGGCCGCATATCACGTGGCCAGTCCTGTACGGACTCCCACACGTGGCCTTAGCTCGTGGGTTGCTCCACTTTCCTTTTTTTTCTTTTTTTCCAACTTTTTTCCTTACTGTCTTCTATGTCCACACTCTAAACTTATATCACACTGTTATAAGTAACAGTTATAACAATGTTTGAAGGTCATATATTTATTATAAAATTAATTTATTTGCACAAGGAAATATGTGATAACAATTTCTTCAATACAACTTATGATTATAGGGTAAGAATTTAAAATAAATAATTATTTATGGACATCACTTTTATGCATAATATTTTTCTGAAATACAAAACTTATAACTTTTGTGGAAGATAATTTATACTCACAACTTATAATGTTCAAAACTTATGTCTTCATAACTTATATGGACAATGCATGATTATAATTTTAAATACACATAAGTTTATAATGTTTAACCTCATCTACACATAACTTCTGTATATAATTTATACATTCGGCATGATTTTTTATAGATAAAACATTTATCGTAATAACTTATGAACACATGTATCATGTATATATAAGTTATGAACTCTAAACGTATAACTTATATGCATAATGTTTATCACGAAGTATAAAAGAATAGAAAGAAAAACTAAAAAGGAAAGAGGTAAATAGAATAAGAAAATAGGCACGTTACACATAGAGATGCTATTGTGGGGGAGGGGCTGCATGCAACCGTGCCATGCATGGCGGAACTGGTGTGCCACCATCGCGTGCAGAAAAGAGATGCGGGAGGCTTTTGGGATGTTTGGATCCGGTCAGATAATCATAATCTGCTAAAATTTAGCTTTAAAGATCTAAACATATCTATATAATAGGGGAGATAAAGTTTATCTACATTCAGATTCTCATTTTTTCATAATCCACCAAAACCTGAATAATATCAGATGATATCATATATGAGAAATTACTCGACCGAGATATCTGCGGTATCCCTCCTACTTTACCGTGGCTAACCCGCTCGCCTCCTAAATAAAGGTATTATAGACTTTTTCTCTTTTTTTTTATTTTTTTAGCCAATCCATTATCTATAGATCCAAATATTCCCTACTATTATCCATCTAGTTAAAGTTTATCCAGCTAATACCAGCTAATGTCTATCAGCTACGTAATGAAAATTTTCGGTGGATTCAAACAGCCTTTAGACTGCATCCGACATGCGCACGTGGGGACAGAATCAGCGATCAATCGGGCAATAGTCAGCCCCTCACAAGCCCAATCAATAACATGACAAGTGCTTCGTTCTGTCTTCTCCGCAACCCAGCCTGTCCAAGTGGCCGAGGATATGGACAGATAGTTTTGGACTAACATGAACAGGTAGAGATGAAAGAGAATCTAGACTGCCAATCTTTTCGAACTTTCATGAGATTTTTGAACTTAGCGCTGATCAACTTTGCTTTGTCCGGCAGATTACCAGAAGGAATATTCCACTCATTTTGCAAAAATCTGACACAGTACAGAAATACACTTCAGGAGCGGCAGCAATTTCACATTAGCAGCACCTCAAAACACGAGCCGCTTCTAAAGCTCTCAATGCGGTCCCTGCTTTATCCACCGTTTCTGCTAATCAGAAAATAGAAATGGTGCATAGGTTAAACCGCCACTACTAATAATAGTGGCAGTTCATTTTGCCAGCCGCTCTTGCTAGATAAGGCTAGCAGGAGCAGTGGACCGCTACTACTGTTAAATGTTCATATTACGGACTGTTTCTGCTAAGTGATTCTAGCAGGAATGGTTGAAGCTGACAGCCGCTACTAAAAATAGCCAGAGACGAAATACTCAAGACTGCGTACAAGATTGAGTACTACGTGCTGGTCCTCCTCGTCATTGCACTGCGTCAGCTCTCGTCTAGGTGACAAACACAAGTATATATATGGAGATCACGAGGCGTGCAGTTTCTTGTGTTCATATATAGTGCGTCCTCCTGCATCACTCAAATTTACGCGAGCATTAATTAGTTAATTCTGTGTAGTTTGCCCTCCCTGCTTGCTGTTTTCTACTTTATGGGTCCGAGTGTATTAATAAATGGACTTTACTGACGCGTGCAGGCTAGACCGCCCCACCCGTCCTCTTTCCTCGTGCGAGCAGGATTTTGGATGCTCCGCACGCACACATGAAAAGTAGACTTTGCGTCAGGTACAAGTGTGAACACGCGAAAAGTAGACGTTTCGATCTTAAAATTGCTCGTATTTACTTAAATATTTATCCAATTTATGATCTATTTGCACAATCATAATCCTTGCATTTTTATCATTAAAACAAGATCAATATTGTCTATATTTTGACTTATATTTTTGCAAAAACATAAAATGCTTGCGCCAAAATAGAAAAATGCCAAACAAAATTACCAAAAATGCTTATAACTTTTGGTCAAAATTGCTTACCAACAAACATAAAAAAAACTTGTCAACTTATATACAGATATTGCACCAACTTTGACGTTCATACACTATTTACACAGCACAGGTAACTTTAGCAAACAAATAAATTATTTTAGCGTACTTTGTCTAGCATTTTATCATTCTCTTGTAGGCAATTTATATTATGTAGAAAAAATTATCGAAACATATACAAGTGAGATCTTGTTTTAAAGTTCTCGGGAAAATAAATATAGCCACACAGTCAGTTTTTCAATTTGGATTTATGGTTCATGAACTATGGCCTTTTTTATAGTCCAGAAATATATTTTGCATGCACGTTAAAAATAGCAATCTTATCAATGGACAGTGACACGTATGTCTCCATGCATCTCTTACGTCACCGCAATAAAGCATGTGGCAGCCTACCAGTTTGATCCGAACGCCTAGAGCCTTTTGCAAGCCATTGATTCCGATGGATTGCTAGAGAGAGGTGCGCGCGCTGCGCTACAAAATCCTGCACGCAAGGAAACTAGCATTTAGGTTAATAAATTAACTCCTACTTGTCTGCTTCAGACACTCATGCGGCGTGAATTCCTTTCAGTTTATTTAATAATTTATTAAGAAACCATAATCTCAGCTGGGTTTTGAGGTCCACCCCTCCTACTTTATTTCTCGTTAATCGTGCGCTGGTGGTGCTGCGCTGCTACTGTATCTGCTTACAGCTGATCAAACAAAGGTTACTCGCGCGTCCTACCGACGAGGCAATCCCCGGAACACTAGGTTTCATGCAGATCTAGTCCATGCAAGTGAAGAGACATGCAGTGCCCTAGTAAATTTATTCATGGTCCCTGACTATATATATCATGAGCCCTGCAGTATCACTTTTACAATTGTTCACGCGATTCACACCGATGAGAGCAATGTTAATAATAAAGCTCACTATAGATTTTATAATATTGTCATATCATATATAACTAACTAAGAGTCTATTTATATAATAGTTTTCTCTTGATACAGACTGTGTATTTAATACTTAGCCCATTCTTTCATCTTACATAGTGTTTCGGAGTCCGTGAGCAGTCCACTTTGAACCGGCTACAAGTGAGCAGCCCGTTTTTCTTTTCTCTCCATTTCTTTTTCCTCCATGTCATCAAAAAACTGATGTGCCACTTGTTGCGTACCGTCTACGTCACCTTATAATACTTTTCTCGCCGATTGGCGCGGCACCACAAGCAATCCGGCTGGGATGGGTCCCACGGGCTACGATGCATGATTCACTTCTCGAACCCTCAGTCAGTCAAATCAAGCTGCCAACCACTCGTTTTGAGAGAGCGATTCAGTCGTCGCACGTCACGTGGCCAGTCCGTACAACCACTCGTTTTGAGAGAGCGATTTCTGACCGATTGGCGCGCCACCGCAATCAATCCGGTCGGGATGGGTCCCACGGGCTACGATGCATGATTCACTTCTCGGACCCTCAGTCAGTCAAATCAAGCTGGCAACCACTCGTTTTGAGAGAGCGACTCAGTCGTCGCACGTCACGTGGCCAGTCCGTACAACCACTCGTTTTGAGAGAGCGATTTCTGACCGATTGGCGCGGCACTGCAAGCAATCCGGCCGGGATGGGTCCCACGGGCTACGATGCATGATTCACTTCTCGGACCCTCAGTCAGTCAAATCAAGCTGGCAACCATTCGTTTTGAGAGAGCGATTCAGTCGTCGCACGTCACATGGTCAGTCCGTACAACCACTCATTTTGAGAGAGCGATTTCTGACCGATTGGCGCGCCACCGCAAGCAATCCAGCCGGGATGGGTCCGACGGGCTACGATGCATGATTCACTTCTCGGACCCTCAGTCAGTCAAATCAAGCTGGCAACCACTCGTTTTGAGAGAGCGATTCAGTCGTCGCACGTCACATGGCCAGTCCGTACAACACTCGTTTTGAGAGAGCGATTTCTGACCGATTGGCGCGCCACCGCAAGCAATCCGGCCGGGATGGGTCCCACGGGCTACGATGCATGATTCACTTCTCGGAGCCTCAGTCAGTCAAATCAAGCTGCCAACCACTCGTTTTGAGAGAGCGATTCAGTCGTCGCACGTCACGTGGCCAGTCCGTACAACCACTCGTTTTGAGAGAGCGATTTCAGACCGATTGGTGCGCCTCCGCAAGCAATCCGGCTGGGATGGGTCCCATGGGCTACGATGCATGATTCACTTCTCGGACCCTCAGTCCCTCAAATCAAGCTGGCAACCACTCATTTTGAGAGAGTGATTCAGTCATCACAAGTCACGTGGCCAGTGCTGTACGGACTCCCACACGTGGCCTTAGCTTGTCGGTTGCTCCAGTTTGCTATTTTTCCCCTTTATTTCTATCCTTTTTTCCTTACTGTCTTCTATCGCCACACTCTAAGCTTATATCACAATGTTATAAGTAACCGTTATAACAATATTTGAAGGTCATATATTTTTTATAAAAATTAATTTATTTGCATAGGGAAATATGTGATAACAATTTCTTCATTATAATTTATGATCATAAGATAAGAATTTTAAAATAAATAACTATTTATGGACATCAGTTTTATGCACAATATTTTTGTGAAATAAAATAATTATAACTTTTATGGAAGACAACTTATAATCTTAACTTATAATGTTCAAAACTTATATCTTCATAACTTATAAGGACAATGTATGATTATAATAGGTAATTTTAAATATTAAGTTTATAATGTTTAACCTCTCCAAAACTTGTATCTTCTACTCATAACTTATATCTACACATAACTTCTGCATATAATTTATACATTCGGCATAATTTTTGTATAGATAAAAAGTTTATCGTAATAACTTATGAACACATGTATATATAAGTTATGAACTCTAAACGTATGACTTATATGCATCAACGAATCCAGCGATCGCTCGCGGAATGGTCAGCCCCTCACAAGCCCAATCAATAGTATGACAAGTATTCGAGCACGACGCATCATATATCCCACTTGCTTCGTTCTGTCTTATCCACAACCCAGCCTCTCCAAGTGGCCGAGGATATGGACGGATAGTTTTGGACTAACATGAACATATGGATTGTCGAGACAAGTAGCCCATTTAACAAGTTTACATATGCAAATATCATTAGTGTACAAATACTACATTCTTGAGTCAACGTGTGTAATCTTCGTAGTTAAGGTTGATAATAAGTGATCATAAAAGATCTGGCCTTCATCATCCGATACTGAAGTTATTGTGTTTCTCCTAATCCAAACTGTGGCAATTTAGTGAAAGTAACGAGAACTTTCATTTCATCCCCTGATTTAACCAATTTAACTTTACCTCTTTGTTTCTAATAAGTTTTTTTGTTGCCTCAGCATAAGGGAGAGATCAGTTTGGACTATGCATCTGAAATTCCACTCTTCTACCGATACATCTCTAAATTCTTCTAATAAGACGAGGTCCAAAAATAAGAGAAGAAGCTTCGATTTATTGATGGCGGTAGAGATGACGAGAATCTAGACTGCCAATCTTTTAGAACTTTCATGAGAACAACTTTGCTTTGTCCAGATTATCAGAAGGAATATTCCATCCATTCGGCAAGAAGTTTTCACATCTGAAGATGGTAGCTTTTGGGATTGAGGTAGAAATTGAGATAAGACATGGTGCATGGCCAGAGACTTCAGAGGTTCTGGAAAAGGCTAATAAGGAGTTTGGGAAAAGAGCAAGACAAGAGGGGGAGATAAAAAAACCGATGCAATCTAACCTTCCTAAGAGAGGATTTTGTTGTTTGTTCGACCGTGTATCTCCTTACATAAAAAAGGACTTCCAGCACTCCTAGCTCACTAATTGCTTCATTAAACAAGAGCATTTCATTGATATCAGCTTCAGACTTGTTCCTATCTTTAGACTTTCTCAGGAGGTTGAAGTCTCTAATTAACTAAATACCAACCATATAGCACGAAGAAAATCCATGAGGAATGGTCGGCCATGCGGGAGGCCACCCTCTCTTTTTTTTTTGAGACCACATATCCCTCTCTTTCTTTGATCCGTGAACAACTCTGTTAGTTATTGGTGCAGGAGTGGGGACCCTTCCGTGGAACTTGTTTTTTCTTTAGCACAAAAGAGAGTTTTCATGGCACTTGTTATAGGATTTATATTTTGTTTCTGAGACAAATCTCATTCCTATTTAGTTTAGTATAAGAGTAGAATCTATCTACCTGTCATGACTATCTATGTACGCAGCACTTGTATGAATATCCTTTTCACTTTTGCTATTTATCTGTCAACAGATTTTTAGTGGCTAAATCTGTCAAATTTTGGTTTATTGGATTGTACATCAAGATTTGTGTTGTCTATGTAGATTTTATGCGTGACACACTCCAATTTGACTAAAATCTGACAGATTTACACGTTAAAAAACCGTTGACAGATAAATAGATACTCTCCTTTCTTTTTCTTTTTCTAAAAAACAGTCTAATAACTATAATTGTCTAGCTTTAATAATTCGTTCAGACTCAAACAATAGTTTGATGGTCAATATAGACTTTTGGCTTTTTTCACATAGAAGAGAGTTTTCATAACACTTGTTATAGGTTTTTCCCTTTTTTAACAATTCTTATTTCCAATTAAAAATAGTAAAATCTCTCTACCTGCCTGGTCAACTAACTTGCATGAATATCAGTATGTGCCAATGCATAAACTTCAAGATAGGCACCCTTGGTCCGGTGTACATTGTACTCCCCATGGTATGACATGTCACCGTCCTCAAGTAGTTGAATATTATATATGAAATGCATCCTTTTGACTTGGTAAACAAGTGCGCAGTCTTTTTTCTGGTTGTATGTTTAAGGCTGAGTTTAAATGGCCGTGCAAATGGCTATTACAATTTTTTTACACTGTAACGTAGCTGTGAGTGGGTGAGAGAAAATTTGTAATGGGATGGATAAGCTGCTGGACTTAGTCTAGCGATACCACGCACAAAGTGGTTTGAAAATAGAAGCTTCGTTCTGTCTTGACACCAATTCAATCCGTGTCCAAAACTCTAATTAGTCGACCCTCGCATATGAGCATGCTACTTCAAAGCAAGATTATCGCCCTTCCAAACCTCAAAGAAAGTCACAATGGCCGCGGTGAGCCATCGTCCCTCCCTCGTCGTCTTGTTGAGCCTCTACTACTACTGCTTGTTGATGTTGTCCATCCATGTCCCCCGCGCTGGTTCCCTGTCCTTCAACCTCAACTTCTCCCAGCCCCAAAGCCATGCTGATCTGTCTCAGTTGATAAACTGCACCGGCGACGCCTACCTCAGTCCCACCACTCTTGAGCTGACACGAAACAGTCATGATCAGAACAGCACACACAGCATCGGCCGGGCCAAATACATGTATCCAGTGCCGCTCTGGGATGGCGCGACCGGCGAGATGGCCAGCTTCACTACCACCTTCTCCTTCGGAATCTCTCTGGACTCCACTGTCTTCCCCGGCGATGGTATGGCTTTCTTCCTTGGGCACTTCGAGTCCGATCTCACCCCCGACAGCGGAGGGGGCAGCTTGGGCCTCCTCCGCGGCTCCACCAACGGCACCGGCGACAGCACCATCGTCGCGGTCGAGTTTGACACACATCTGAATCCGGGGAACGCCGATACCAGCGACAGCCATGTGGCCATCGACATCAACTCCGTCAACTCTACGGCATCCACCAACGCCACATCGCCGACGAAGAACCTCACCTCCGGCCACAGGATGATGGCAACCGTCAGCTACGAAAACGTCACCAGGTTGCTGGCCGTCGAACTCGAGATCAACGGCACATCCTACACTGTCAATTCGACCGTTGATCTGCGGAGCTACCTGCCGGAGCAAGTCGCCGTTGGCTTCTCGGCAGCGACTGGCAACGGCGGCGAGCAGCACACTGTATATTCCTGGTCGTTCACATCCACTCTGGATTCCAAGCATTCCAAGAAAGTACCAGTCGTCCTAGTAGTATCCGTGCTAGTGCCTGTGCTACTTGTGTTTGCGTGTGCAGCCGTGGTGGGCTTCCTTCTATGGAAGAAACGCAAGGGAAAATCCAGAACACCAAACGAAACCTGCAGTGACAGCGACTGCTGTGAGGAGGAGCAAGATGACATTGAGAGCAGGGCTGATCTGGAGAGAGGGGTGGCTGCTAGCGGGCCTAGGAGATACACGTACCGCGAGCTGGCCACGGCCACCAACAACTTTGCCGACCCGCTCGGCCGCGGTGGCTTCGGAAGCGTCTACCGTGGGAAGCTCATCACTGCTGGTGGCCAAGAAGACCGCCCGGTGGCGATCAAGGTGTTCTCGTCGGAGTCGTCTGCGCAGGGGAGGAAGGAGTTCGAGGCAGAGGTGAGAATCATCAGCCGGCTCAAGCACCGTAACCTCGTGCAGCTCTTGGGTTGGTGCGACAGCCGCAGCGGCCTCCTGCTTGTCTACGAGCTGGTGGCCGACGGCAGCCTCGACAAGCATCTCTACAGCAGCGAGGGATTCTTGACATGGCCAGAAAGGTAAGCCCCCTTTGGAACGCATGAATTTGGCCGAAATTCTAAACACTGATATGCATCTCCATCAATTGTGCCTGATCGACCTCGTGCTGGGTTTTAAATTTTTATGCCTTAGGTACCAGATCATCCTTGGGCTGGGGTCCGCGTTGCGGTATCTCCACCAGGAGTGGGAGCAGTGCGTCGTGCACGGCGACATCAAGCCGAGCAACATCATGCTGGACGAGTCGCATGGCACCAAACTAGGGGACTTCGGCTTGGCCCGGCTCGGCGACCACGGCGCGAGGTGGCAGACAACCAAGGCCGTGCTCGGCACGGCGGGCTACATTGATCCGGAATTCGTCAACACGCGCCACCCGAGCACCGAGTCCGACGTCTACAGCTTCGGCATCGTCCTTCTCGAGTTTATCTCCGGCCGAGCTCCGGTGATCTTAGCTGAAGGCAGGCCACCTTTTATTCTGCTGAAATGGATCTGGAATCTGTATGGCCGCAATGCGATTCTTGACGCCGCGGACGAGCGGCTAAGGGGTGCCGAGCTTGACGACAAGCGCATGGAGCGTGTGCTGGTCGCCGGGCTGTGGTGCGCTCACCCTGAACAGAGCGAGCGGCCGTCCATTGCTCAGGCCATGCAAGTTCTGCAGTCGGAGGACGCGAGGCTTCCGGCGCTCCCACCGGAGATGTACAGGTCCATGTCGGATTTTGCCGTCAGGGGACGCGACTATGCTAGTTTGTCCGTTGAGAGCTACTATAGTGGTGACACCTCTTCGTCAAAAACCGGCCACTCCAACATTTCTTCCGGCTCCTCGTCAACAGCCTTGCTCCAAGATTCAAAAGAGAGATGTTGATTTTCTTTGTAGTTTTTTTTTTGCGAAATGTTGCATTATGGACTGCTCACAGTCAATTGGGGGGGGGGGGGGGGATGCTTGTTTAGAAGTCGTGTTTCACTTTTTAATATAATAACTAGTCCATCGACATGTATAG
The DNA here is from genome assembly GCA_030272315.1 of Paspalum vaginatum. Lineage (NCBI taxonomy): Eukaryota > Viridiplantae > Streptophyta > Magnoliopsida > Poales > Poaceae > Paspalum > Paspalum vaginatum. Next base: position 5,163,686 of record CM059016.1, read on the forward strand.
CTATTGTATTTCTAGCACATCAATTTATTGACAAGCAAGATTTGTCACTAACAAAATAACGCGGCCAACATGACAATTATTTTGTCTGCAACATAGATAACCAAATAAGATGCCAGCATGGAAGTTATTTTGTCGGCTTTGCTAAGGCTGACAGTCTGACCATACCAACCAATAACTAAAATCATTCATGATTTTTTTGGTTACTTTTTTCATTGGTTTTACCCTTTTCTTATCAGCATATGACCCATGAAAAATTGCATGTTTCCTATAATGTGATGTTTTTAGCCATGCGTAGATATTGCAGTTGGTTTTAATTGAAATGGAATAAAAAGTTAAAGTTAGATTGTCTGAGAATCAGGTTTGACCTTCTTTTTTTCACTGTGTTAGTTTGATAGTTGCATCACATAAATAGTGTGAATGAATTATACAGGAAACGTAGATTAAACTGCACAGTATTGTAGTAACCAAAACAAGCAAGTGTTTTTCTAATGAAAACAAGGTGAGGAAATAAATGAATTAATGTACAGTCTGAAATTAAAATAGTAATACATTTATAACTGACACAATGAAGTGACTGGTTGCGCATAATTGTGATAATCACTTCTGCGAAGTCCCAGTTATAAAATTGGAAATACAGGTACACAAAGTATACAACTACAATTCTGGACTTCTGGTAGGCTATTGTTGTAGTTTGCTTGCATTACACTTTTTCTATGGACCGAACCAAGACAACGCCTCAGCTTAGGGGTGAAAACGGGTAGGATACATGGTACGGGTATCGGATACGGATACCGAAAAATACCCGGTTTCTCGGATACGAATACAGGTATTTTGTGGTCGGGACAGATACGGATAATACCCGGATAAATATTGTCGGATACAGGGTCGGATTCGGAGTCGATACTACCCAGACATTACCCGGAACCCTAGGGCGGATACGGGTACCCGACCATTTATGCCCGGCTACTACCCGTCTGAATCCTGTGGCCCTGTGCAGTATCTGTATCTTGGCCCAGCCTGCGGATGAGGCCTAGCCGGCTAGCCCAACTAGAAAAGTCATATCGCTTATTGCATCTAGGGTATCTAACAGTGTCCAAAAAGTTACTCCCAATAATCTGGATTTAGGGTGCTTCCAAGAAGTGCTCGGGGTTGTCGGGGGTATCCTCCACCTCCGGCCTTAGAGGGAGGTCTTTGGGCGGCGCCAGGCCCGGCGGTGGTGGCAGGAGGGGAGGGGGGCGGCTGAGACCTGTTCGGGCGGGGGGGGGGGGAGGACGACGGTTGGGGAGGGTAGGTGGCGGGGCGGTTGATGCAATTTTGGGGATTGCCGTGGTGGCAGTTCCTTCCTGTCTTCTGTTGCTTTGGAGAAGACGGAGGCGAGCTTCACATCGTAGTGGTGCCGGTTAGGAAGAAGACAACACCGCAGCTTGAGGTTTTTGTTTCTTTGTTCTTTGATGTTATGCTGGCGTTGTTATCGATGCTTCAATGTTGGGCGGCGGCAGCAGGACGAGACGATGGCAGAGCCAAGTGCAGCAGGAGCGGGACCTGTTGGGCGGCGGCGGCGCCAGCGAGCAGAAGGCGGCGAGAGGAGCAGGAGGCACACAGAACTAAATCCAAAGCACCGGGCGAGCGCGACACCAGGGGAGTCGAGGCTGCGCCCCTCTCCCGTGACCGCGGCTTTGGCGACGGGGATGGGGAGGGCGACTCCAGGTCTGTGGACTTGCGCGGGGAGGAAGCCATGGGGACGGCCTCAGAGCTCGGGACTCTCGCTCGCTCGCCGCTTGGAAGGGAAGGGCGAAACGACGGGCGCGACGATGGAGGGGAGTCTCGCTAGTAGCTAAACTGCTAAAGTGGAGACCTATCTCCCGTTAGATTTTAGGATTAATGTAATATGCATGTGACTTGTGCTTGTCGGCTTAATATTTCAGCCACCACTTTGTATCGTGTTTTTAATTAATGGTTTGCTTATTTATGTTCATGTTCATGTTCTGTATTGTGTGTTTAATTAATGGTTTGCTTATTTATGTTCATGTTTATGTTCGCGTTAATTTACTATCGGACAAATATCTTATATCCGTATGTATCCGACCAAATAATATCCAACCCTGTCTGAAATAATATCCGAATACGCCCTGTTTTCTAACTATCCGAATCGGATCCTAAATCCGATTGAATTCCATTAGGGTAAGATACGGAATGACCTACTATCCATCCGTATTTGTCCTGTTTTCACCCCTACTCTCGGTCTTCTATTCGCACGCTCGAGCAATTATCGTTCGGTCCTAGAAGCAAGCTTGTCAGCACAACATGGCTCAACAAAGAAACGTCTCACACCAAGCGCCACATTAATGAAAAACCAACCCAACAAAAAAAAAAACAAAAATCACCGACCTAGCATTCAAAGGGAAACCAACTAGGCAAGGAATAAAAATCACTGACCTGACACACCAATACCAAAGTTCGAAGAAAACAGCATTCAGATTCAAACCCCACTTGGATATATTTGGATGAACTTTTTGAGAGAATCTTAATATTACTAATTGGAGGCTCTTTTTGAGGCTCCACATTAATTCTCACGAGACGTTCTAGAAAAGTAGAGAAATCTTAGAAATTCTCAGAAAAAAGCAAAACATCTGGCCATACATTTATATCATGTAATCATCATAGCCATTGGATTAACCCTCCAATAGATCCCTACTTACGTCTAACCAACCAACCTACGTAGGCAACTCTAGCCGCCTTAATCGCGAGTCCTTTTGTACGAGTGCCTCTCGCCGCCGGCAAGCTGCCAGCAGCTCTGGGCCGATCTGCGAGCCGATCCCCAGCGTTCTTTGTAGCAAGTCGCATGCGCGTGCGACTGCTGCATGCCTGCCCATGCGCAAGCGTACCGGCCACGACCTGAACCAGAGGAAGAGAGACATTGCCGCTACCATTTCTGGACTGCAAGAAACAGCCCGAGATGAAGAAACAAGCAGCCTGACTCCGATCCGAACAAGTTCCAGCTGTTGATATCGTGCATGCATGTGCAGTAAGTAGAGTTTTCTTTTAGTAGAATAATCACGTCATATTTTCTGTCCTTAATCCGATCCATACAATAACACAACATTGATCCAGATGCTGTTCTACGTCTACATGGACAACATTGATCCAGATGGATGCATGGCATTGACCTTTGCATGTTTTCATCTCACGTGTGCCACGACGGCGACAGCGAGCATGACGACTCAACGAGCATGAGCGCATCATCAATTCTCAGGTTACGCGTTCAAGATTTTCACTCAGTGGGCAGACGAATGTTCATGATACACTCGGCAGGCAAAAAGATGTGTATCTATTGGTCGACTAACAAGGTAAACACACTATTCACTGGCTAATACTCCATGTGTCCCAAATTGTAAGTTCAGATATTTATTAGATTCATTCAATGTTCCATGTACGTATATTCATTATATGTTTATATTTCATCGACATTAATATGAATGTGGATGAATAAAATATGGCTAGAATTTCTTACAATTTGGAATGGAGGGAGTAGTAAACATCTTGCTTCAATATAATAAATTATATGATTTTGAGTACTGACATAGATTTTCTAGACATTGTTGTTGTTATGGGTCAATTTATTTAATTATCCTATTCTTGATCACACATTAAAATTATAGCTCATATCAGTGTGGAACATCAATTACTAATTGCTGCAAAAAGAATTGATCATAGAGGAAAGGAAGGTTACAGTAGAAAAAGAGCAAGTCATAATTTAGTTGCATACATCCATCCCCTCTTTCTAATTAGTCATTCAAAACACAATATATTTAATTTGATCATTTACAATACACTACTATTACTAATTGGAGGCTCTATCGTGACCAAAATATTAACATTAAAAGACACATTAGAGAAAAAAGGATAAATCTCAGAAGTCTCACAATAATCGGAAATATATGGCAATCAGTTGAGTAGATTAGATTGAAATCTTAAATCAATTCATTTTCTAAAGACTATCCACATCTATCATTATAAAAATCAAAGGAAAGTAACTTCTAAATTTATGCTAAATTATTTATCTCTACCACTATGGTAATAGCCCTCTAAATTTATATCTCAATTACTCATCTTAATTTGCAATGGTGACAAATAACCTAAATGAAGCTCTTAAATCTATCTGAGAAATGCCCATCTTTTGACAAGTATATATCATAAGAGATTATTGGCTGAGCACAGGTTGATGGAATAGTATTACTAATTGGAGACTCCTTTTGAAGCCTCTACATTAATTTTCACGAGACGTTCTATAAAAAAAAAGATAAATCTTAGAAATTGTTAGAAAAAAAGAAAACATGCAGCCATCTATTAATGCAATGTAAAAATTATAACCATTGGTTTAACCCTCGGTATAGATCACTACGTAATCCCTACGTATAGCCACTCCAGCCCTAGCAGCCTCCTACGTATGTACAGCCGTGCTGCCAGGGTCAAGTGGCTGTGTGGGTGTGCCAGGTGGTCATTGGCCAGAGTTTGCTCGAGAAAACTATCATGGTGCTAATCCATGGTGAGTCCTGGCGGCCATGTGTTCTACTTTCTGTCACCGGTTAGCACTGCAACAATTGTATTTCCATCTGCTACTCTGCACCTCTCAAATATTCTTGCCACTGTGTTTCGCAAAAAAAAAAAAAATTAACAAGTTGACCAACAGCCCAAGAACCATAGTACACAACTTCACTGAGAGAGATATCGGTGCCGGAGTTCCCGTGTCCATTGCCGTCATCTTTTTGATTTCATCAAGGTACAACTCATCACCAACAACGACCACGCTGAATCCCATGGTCATCAATCTTTGTGATAACCCATGTTTGCATACATTGCATCCCACCCACTATAAGTGCCATCGTCGAGTCGCCATCTACGTGTGCCATTGTACCTCTATGATGTCGCAGAAGCAGTTCTTGACAGGTGAATACAAAGTACGTCTCCCACGAGAGTGCCGCCATCCATTAATTGAGTAATACAAAGGTGAAGGTAGTGTTAAATTTAATATCAGACATGTGTTAAATAAATTTAATATTTATTTAATATTTTGAAGAATAATATTTTATTTTAACTCTAATAATATTATGGGCGATTATTTTAATTCATTTTTCATAATGTTATGGTGTGTAATTTATATGCAAATCTAGGAGTCATTTTTATTCATCTTTTATAACCGCATGATGCGTAATTTAAATGCAAATTTAGATGTTATTTTAATTCATCTTTCATAATGGTTTGTGGGTGATTTATATGCAAAATTAAATAGTTATTTAATTCATATTTCATAATGGCATAGTCGGTAATTTATATGTAAATTTAAGGGATTATTTTAGTTCCTCTTTCGTAGTTCGCATGGTGGGAAATTGTTTAGATATGTACTCCCTCCAATTTTTTATATGTCATCCGGCAAGTCAAAAATGACTTAGCCAGCGACATATAAAAATGTTTGGAGGTAGTATAATAGATCCAATGACTACTATGTTAGAGCTACATAATGGATGGCCAAACGTTTCTGATTTTTGTTCTACGATTTTTTTCTAGCGCATCTGGTGAGGAATAATGCATAGGCTTCAAAAGGAGTCTCAAATTAGTAATAGTACCTCTAAATTTGCATACAATTAAATTACCCACCGTGCCATAATGAAATATAAATTAAATATCTCCCTAAATTTGCATATAAATTACCAATCATGCCATTATAAAATATAAATTAAATAACCCCTAAAATTGTATATATATTAGCCACAATATCTCTATAAAATTAAACTAAAATAACACCTAAATTTTCATTATAAAAGATGAATTAAAATAAATGACTATGAAAGAAGAATTAAAACAACCTGAATTAAAATAATAATCTCTAATAGTACTAAAGATAAAATAAAATGACATCTAAACTCAAAGCAGCAGAAATATGTTGTTATAAAAAATTTAAATAACAACACACACACACACACTATAATCAATTGCTACTACAAATTTAATAGATGTACCTTCTAAAGTATAAGCCATGCCAGAGCACAATTGATAAATTACTCTCCATGACATTATAAAAGATGAACTAAAATTAACTTAAATCTGCATATAAATTATCCAATGTTCTATCATAAAAGATAAGTTAAAATAATTTTTAAATTTGCACGTAAATCACCCACATCGCCATTACGAGAGATGAATGAAAATAACCACCTTCAATATTACTAAGGATTAAATCTACATGTTCTATTAAAACTCTAGCCCGTGCGAGAGCACGGGTTGATGGACTAGTATTTTTAATTAACATATGGCAATTTTATTTAGCAAAACAATACTACTGATTCACAGTAAAAAAAAAATTGTACTGGTCATAATAAAAAAAATTTCAGCTTCACGAGGAAAATGTTCAGGTTAAAAAAACCCATGCTTAGCAGAAAATATTCTAGCTCTACTAGAAAATGTTTTAGATTCAGTAGAAATTTGTTCTAACTTTATGAGAACAATTCCAATTACATAAAGAAATTATTGCAGGTTAGCGAGAAATTTGTCTAAGTTGATGGCTCACAGAACTTAGCAATTGTACACATGAAAAATTTATACAAACTAGTGGAACAAATAGATGCATGTACACCTAATCTAATTATATAGCTCACAGAATAAACATTTGTAAACCTTGAATAATTATAATAACTCATGGAACAAACACCCGTACACCTAGAACAATAATGCAAACTCAACAGAAGAACATTTGTGCACCTATGATAAAATTATATGAATATACAAACAAAAATATGTACACTTTGAACAGGTTGTATGACTTTTATAGCAAAAATATGCATCGATTAGTGGAGACTGCATCAGAGATCCATTTCCCTTTCGAGTACAACTGGCAATTGGTAGGCATTTAATTCTATTGTATACATCCTATGATGATTTTCATGATTTACATATATTTTTTTATCAAGATGTACTTGTGGTCTACAAATTTACAAGTCTGTAGAATACTATTAATGCTTATGAATTATATTTACTTGAGAAAATTTCAAAAGACAAAACTGCTAATGTTATATCCCTCTAGACAACCTTGGAAGTTGCACATAGATAATTTTAATTTTTTTGTTACAGTGATTGGAAAGTACCATGGGTACTTTTAGGGTAGTACTTGGTAAGTACCTATAGTACTTTTACATACTTTCTCTTATAATTAGTTTATTAAAAAACATGATTAAGAAAATATAGAACTGGTACTTGGTACTTACCCCACCTAATTGGTACTTCTTAGTTCGTACATCCTATTTTTTAGCCATTAGATTCATTCAAATTGAGGGCTCACATTAATCCCAATCATTATAAAAGTTGTACAACAAAGATTGCTTTTTAGATAATGGAAAAAAGTTTCCGGCTTCATCTCTCCACGAGAGAGAGCAGACCCACATTATTACAGACTCCCTACACCACGCTTAATAAAAAGGTCCATCCGTCGCACAGAAAAGGAAATCATAGCCACATTAGGCCAACCAAACGAAGAGAATAATTGCATTGCAACAGTTTCAAGTTTGCGGAACGCTTGGAGTAATCGATATTCACATTCTTCACTCCACTGCAACTTGGCCCATAGTCAAAGTCAGTATATTCCTCTAAAAAGTACCTGCATGAAAGATTTTGGTGTGCATTTATCAAATACGGCATCATTTCTTGAGAGACAAAGAGCCCAAAGAATACCCGCTGCAGCTATCAGTAATAACAACTCATGTTCCAAACCTCTAATACCCGTATACTACGCGCCAGATAAACCTAGCAAACTTACATTCTGAAAAGAGGTGTTGAATTGTTTCAGTCGTATAACAAAAACAACAAGATTTATCACCCTACCAGTTACGACGTGATAAGTTATCTTTCATTAAAATCACTCCTTTTTCAGGTACCATAAGAAAATTTTAATCTTTAAAGGTAAACCTTGTACGCCAAATTTCTATGACACTCTAATACCTGTATTGACCAAATGCATGTATATCGATCTCACCAAAAAGATACCGCTTTTATGTAATTGCCACTTAAAAGACATCATTACCCTCTTCCAAGTTAACATTCAAAAGTCTAGCAACAGTGAGGGCTATTAATATTTTAATGACCTTCTAAAAGATACATTAAGAGGATACGAACCGAGGACTTCTGCTACCGTTGCATGCTTTTTTCTCACAATGTTGAACAGCGAGGGCTATTAATATTTTAAGGATACCCCACGTAGCCAGATGTCCTCCCAAAACATAATATGGGTCCCATTTTTTAAAATAAAGGACCTAGGTTTAAGAATTGATCTTTTATCCCCATTAATCCACTCCAAAATTGAGAGTCTCCTAGTTTGTTTTCCAACTGCGTCAACATCTTATTTCTTATGTATTTGTTTCTCAAGAAATGTTGTCACAAACCATCTTCATTAGCTAACTTGAAAAGCCATTTCCCCAACAAGCATTTGTTTTGTGTGTCTAGGTCAAGGATGCCCAAACCTCCTTTATCTTATGGCATGCACAGAATCTTCCATCTAGCCAACCTGTATTGTTTATTGTGCTGATCATTTTGCCAGAAGAAACGCGATCTATAATAATCCAACTTTTTAAGGACTCCTCTTGGGACCTCAAAAAAGACATCATGAACATCGGCAAACTAGACAACACTGAGTTGATCAACGCCAACCGCCCCCTACGGAAAGAATATTCCTTTCCAACTGCTTAGCCTATTTTCAAACCTTTCTTCCACTATTCTCCGGTCTGCATTACACAACTTTCTATAGTGCATTAGAATGCCTAAATATCTAAAGGGGAAGGATCCTACTTTATAGCCGAACAAATGAGAATATGATTATTCAACCTCCTTTGCTTGGCGAAAGCAGAAAATTTCACTTTTATGAAAATTTATCTTAAGACACCCGAAAGGTGTTTAAATGGAGATAGGAGAAGTCATAGCCTCTTCCAAATCATGGTGCATGAAAATTACAGTGTCATCTGCATATTGGAGAATTGATAAACCTCCATCTACCAAATGCGGGATGACACCTTTGATCTGACCCTCTTCCTTTGCATGTACTAGAATGACTACCAGCATATCAGCCACGACATTTAATAAGATCGGCGATAGTGGGTCCCCTTGTCTATGACCTTTTCTTGTTTGAAAAAAAGGACCCTGATGGTCATTGATTTTTATTCCAACATTTCCTCCTTGAACAAAAGATTTAATCCAGCGATACCAAGTTGGTGAAAAAGCTTTCATCCTAAGTGTCTGCCAAAGGAAATCTCACTTCACTTTATCATAAGCCTTCTCAAAATCTATTTTGAAGATGATTCCATTCCTTTTTCTCTTGTGAAGCTCATGTAGAGTTTTATGAATAATGACCGCCCCCTCCATTATATTTCTACTAGGAAGGAACACAGTATGGAAAGGACTAACGATTTTTTGTGCCACTAAGAAGCCACTTTTGTGAATATTTTAAAACTTACATTCAGCAAACAAATAGGTCTATATTTCTGAATTTGTTTTGCATCTCCCGATTTTGGCAACAGGATTATTGTCCCAAAGTTGAGACTATCAATATTTAACATGCCCACATGGAAATCCTCAAATAGATCCATAAGTCACTTTTGATAATATTCCAAAAAACTTGATAAAACTCTGGCGGGAAACCATCTGGTTCGGGCACCTTGTTATGCTCCATTTGAAAAATAGTTCCTCTCACCTCCTCTTCGTCGAACTTCCTGGTCAGAATCTCATTTTTCTCTCTTGAAACTTGAGGAATGTCTGAGGTTCTTGTTTCATCCATTGACATACTCATATGTTCCGGCAGACCAAACAAGGATTTATAATATTTATAATATATAGTGATATACTTTTTTAGTTCAGCATCTCCACATATTAAACCCTTTTTTTGTTCCAACTGGAAGATACGTGTCTTGCGGTGCTTGCCATTAGCCACTAAATGGAAATACTTAGTATTGGCATCTCCCTCCGGTAGGTTCTTAACTTTGGCTCGCTGGTACCATTTAATTTCTTCCTCTCGTAACAGTTGTGCTAACCTTTCATGCAGCGAGTGCTTAAGGTTGAGCTCCTCTGACGTGAGAAGTATTGTTTCAGCCTTCTTATCTAAGTTGTTAAGTTTATCAAGAAGTTGTTTCTTTTCTTTTTTGTATGTGTCGCTTACATTCTTAGCCCATCCCCTCAGATGTTGCCGCAATCATCTAATTTTATACTGCCAAAGCTCCATAGGTGTTTGACCCCGAACTGTATTCTCCCAAATATCCTTAACCATGTCAAAGAAGCCGTCATGTAGGAGCCATCCCAATTCAAATCTGAACATGGGAGTATTGCGCAGCGTAGACGTGTCTCCTGTGTTAAGAAACAAGGGGGTATGGTCTGAAATTTCTCTGGTTAGAGCTAGTACAGTGGAATGTGGAAACTTGAATTCCCATTCCGTGCTAACTAAGACTCTATTCAATTTCTCAAAAGTCAGATTATCAAGGGAATTTGCCCAAGTAAATTTTCGCCCGGACAGTTTGAACTCTCTTAGACTAAATGCATCAATAATGGCATTGAACAAAAACGGCCATTTATGATTGTAATTTGCATTATTTTTTCATGTGATCCCCTTATAATATTAAAGTCACCACCTATCACCATAGGTAAAGTTTCTTTAGAGCATAATTGGACCAATTCAGTTAGAAAGGCATCCTTTGATTCTTGTTGTGCAGGTCCATACACTGACACTGGACTTGTTCCTTAAGTTTGTTCTAGTTTCAATATGGTAATCGAATTATTTTCAAGCATATATGTAATCTATTCAACATAGATAATTTTAAGTTTTTGTTACAATGATTGAAAAGTACCGTGTCTTCTTACTTTTAGAGTACTTGGCAAATACGATAGTACTTTTAGATACTTTCTCTTATAATTAATTTAATTGAATAAAACATGATTAAGAAAATATAAAATTGGTACTTGGCTCTTATACTTTTGGTACTTACCCCACCTAATTGGTACTTATTAATTAGTTGGTACATTCTATTTTTTTAGCCATTAGATCCATTTAAATGAAAGGCTCACATTAATTCCAATCATTATAGAAGTTGTAAACAACAAAAAATTGTTGTTGGAGTGCAATAATTATTTGTTTTGGTTTGGATATGGTAATCGGTTTATTTACAAGCATATATGTAATCTATTCAACATATATAACACAGCTGTGTAGTAGAACACTTGACAAACAAAGCAGAAGTGTGTTTCCAGGGATTTCGGCTGGTGTTTCGGTTGCGGTAATTGCTTTTCTTGCCATAAAAGTGCTCCTCCACAAGAGAATGAAGAGGCAAGCCCTTTTTCAGCACAATGGAGGACAGCTGCTGAAGCACATGCTGAAGGTAGATGGCAACGCTTCCTTCACCATCTATAGTAGAGGAGACATCTTGATTGTGTCACGTAACTTCCACAAAACGAAGATTGTTGGGGAAGGGGCACATGGGACGGTCTACAAGGTGACCCGCGACGTTGGTGGCAGAGCCGCCGCTGTGGCGGTGAAGCGATGCAAGGCGATCGACGAGAGCAGGAAGAAGGAGTTCGTGCAGGAGCTTGTCATACTCTGCCATTTCAGCCATCCCAACATCGTCAAGCTTGTCAGCTGCTGCCTGGAGTTCGAGGCACCCATGCTCATGTACGAGTTCGCGCAGAATGGCAGCCTGAACCAGCTGCTTCACGGGAGGCCTCGGCGCCGTGTGTCGCTCCCGACCCGGCTGAGGATTGCGGCAGAGTCCGCCGAAGCGCTCGCACACCTGCACATTCATCCTGTGCATCCAGTTCTCCACGGCGATGTGAAGCCGGAGAATATCCTCCTTGCCGACGGCTGGACCGCCAAGGTCTCCGACTTTGGCTGCTCAACGATCAAGGACAACGTTCAGGTGGTGCCCAAGGGCACCCTGGCTTATCTGGACCCGGAGTTCCTGCACAGCTTCCAGATCACCGACAAGGGCGATGTTTACAGCTTCGGGGTCGTCCTCGTTGAGCTCTTAACTCGTAAGAAGCCACGTTCCACCTCCAAAGAACAGAGGAACATGGCATGGATATTTCAGGAGTCTATGAGGCAAGACACCCTTGATGAGCTACTGGACAAGGAAATAGTCCTCGAGGAAGAAAGCACCATGGTGGTGATCAAGCAAGTTGCCGAGTTAGCGAGCCGCTGCCTCGCTGTTCCGAGTGCAACAAGGCCGTCCATGGAGCAGGTGGCGCAGCAACTCCGGCAACTTAAAGACCAAGTGGTGGAAGTGGAATGCCCACAGGAGGTTGAGGATGATCTCGGTCCAAAAGAGATGGAAATGACGACGGGTTATCCTACTGCTCGGACTAGCTCTGAGTACTGAAGCCCCCGGCGGACCTTAATTATATGGCGCCACCTTGAGCACAGAATAGGGCACCGGCCAGATTATCAGCGTTCTCAGCCTTCTTGCATTGCTTTTCGTTGTGATATCATATTACCTAATCGAAGTATCTATATGCCTATTAATTCGAGCTTTTGGGGTCGTGTGATGCTTCCTGCTAGCTAGCCATCGAACGAAAACGATGGAGATGTAAAACTAATAATCTGCGTGCCCCGATGCCCAAATGATTGTTTCGTGCGAATTGTGATAGTATTTGTTTCAACACATGAATACTTGATTGCATATATATAAAAATGGCATGTGCAAATTATGGGACTCGTGGTGCATGCAATGTCCATGCGGAACTTAAATCAGCAAATGTGTTGTTTGGTATGGATTAGTGTTTTAATTTCTGAAAATGTCCATTTTACAACTCTGAATTTCACGTAAACCGTACACATGGTACGGTGTACACTGTAGCGGTGCTGGGGTTCTCTCCCCTGAAATCCTAAACTGCCACCTTTTTAGGGGGCCTAAACTGTGTCCTTCCTCCTATTATATAGACACCACTAATGGCCCATCTGGCCCATTAGAACTCTTTAACCCTCATCATATCACATTTCAGCCTAATAGTGGACCCAATCTGGTTAGCTCTGGCTAGGGCATATATCCAACAGTAGCTCTACCAGGCGAACTGATCTGCTATGTATGGAGCCACATAGTGAACTTATGTATAGGCAACAAGCATCTAGATGGGCGAGGGGCCGCTGCCAGAAAATTACAAGCTTGAGGTGGATTATAAGCTTGAGGGGCCCAAGGGCATTGTCGTCTCTGATGATTTATTTATTGTATTATGTGTTAACAATAGTGACTGGAAATACCGAGTAAAAATTACCTACTAGTAAATTGCTAAATGGCCAACGATATAACATTCAATATTGTTTGTCAAAAAAAACATATTGGTAAGAAAAAAGCTTATCTTGCTTCAATGGCTACAACAATTAAACTGTAAGAATCTAGATCATATATTGTAAATATCTACAAACAAGATTAGAGAAAAAATCTAGATTATTTCAATTCTGGAATTAGAAAGTGTATGCACGATAGATTGTTTGTGATATCAAAATGTTACGATAGAGAACAACCCTGGTATTAAAACAATCAAGGAAACATGAATCTAGTCCAAGTGATATGTACATACTCCAACCATAAATGCAACGACAATAATATATATTAAAAAGTAAATCAAAATATTAGATATCCGCTGTATTTGCGTCTGACAATATACTCCGTAGTTGATAAAAAACAACTTACCAAACCTGATTGTGGAATGAGCAAGCTATATCCGTCATATATAATGAACCAGCAGTGCAGCACGATGGCACTATATTTGTACAAAACTACAGACGGCCATTTGCATGGTTAGTACTGTACTTATTATTGTTGCGCTCTAATGGCCTTCTTCCAACCTTTCGTGTTCGTTACCTTGCTCATCGTCTTCTCCTATGCCCTCCAGCTCTTCCACGGTTCTCGCAGCCGCCTTCCACCAGGCCCACGGCCGCTGCCCTTGATCGGCAACCTGCGCCAGCTAGACCACCTGCCGCACCGCTCCGCCGCGCATCCCGCCACACGGCACGGCCCTCTCATGATTTTCATCTGATTCCATTTGGTGCTGGAAGGCGCATTTGCCTTGGGCTGCCACTGGCATACCGAATGGTGCATTTGATGCTTGGCTCGTTTCTCCATCAACTCAGATGGACATTGCCAGCAGAGGACGAGAAAAATGGAATGGACATGAGAGAGAGATTTGGGTTGGCATTATCTTTAGTAGTTCCCCTCGGTGCAGTACCAGAGGAGATATATTAATTTGGAACTTTATTTTTCAAGGGATTAGAAGGGACTGAGAGGAAAAGTAATGAAGTATTTCCCTAATTTCCTCCATTCTCTTCCAATAACTATGTGAAATGAGGTTGCCAAACTGGCATTAAAGCGGAATGTGACAAAGGTACCTATTGTACAACTCTGTATTGCCAATGATCATAATAAATAAATCAATAAATGCTATAGTGTACACCATGGACTTACCTCCTAGCACTTTATAATTTTCGAGATGCTATTGAAGCTAAGTCATGTAATGGAACAACGCAAATTATGACACATATTGGACAATTATTCAGGTCAGGGGCCGAACATCGGTGGCAATGTTTACATCCCTCATATTATCATGCCTGGCTCTATATTGAAAAAGGAGAATATGATATAATACCTGATATTATGTGTCACTTTGACTATCAACTGTTAAGATTCGTGATTTTTCTAATTACCAATTTATCATTCGTTCCTATAGTAGTTCCTGCATGCTATTTAGTTCTTTTGACAACAATGAATTCGTTTGTACATATTAAAAGACGTAGAGTGTTTCTGCAATTAAAATGATATCTCAACACTCAACTATTTTGACATATCCATTATGTTGAAATTATCACGAAATTTTAGCAAGCAATGTATGCATGCGGGCCAAAACATAGATAAAATATCTAAGATTAGAGTTTGGCCAAAACAAATTGTCTGATATTATTTTATGAGCTAAATGCACCAGAGATCCATTAACTTATTTGAGGGTTTCAGTTAAGTCCACGAACTTACAAAGTGACTTTTCAGATCCATTAACTTTGTAAAGTGTATCGTATAGGTCCATACTCCCTCAGGTGTGCACAGAAAGTTACATAACAAATCATATATATGTCTAAAAATTATAAAATAATTTTTATTAGCTTTGTCTTGATGAGATCTACAAAATACAATTATCTTGACATGTAAAATAACTAGTTTACTCCTGTTTATGTTAAATAAGTTTTAAGTCGCTTTTTATTCGTGTGGATAGTTTTGTACTCTTAAAAATCTTGCAAAAATATCACTGTCTCGTTATGCTCTATGTGTACTTGTATAAATTTGTCATGGTGACTAGTAGTTTTTCTCTTAAAGACAGAAATGTATTTATGAATTTTTCTATTTAAAATAGAAATAAATCTGTCGCTTGTTGTGCTAATCAATAAATATCATAACAATCATGTTGCATGTATTTAAGTGAATATATGCATACGTAAAAGTTCCAAGAATAATGCTTGTTGTTTTGGGCTCAAAGTAAATACAAATAAATTTTATCATATAAATTTGTTTTACCATTTGAAATAGTAATTTACATTTCAAGTAAGTTATTTTGTGTAGATTCCATCAAGATAAACTAGTAAAGTATATTTTCTAACTTTTTGACACATGTGTGGCTTGTTAGGCAATTTTTCATGCACATGTGGAGGGGTATGGACCTATATGATACACTTTATAAAGTTTATGGATCTGAAAAACCACTTTCTAAGTTGATGGACCTAATTGAAACCTCCTAATAAGTTAATGGACTGCCAGTGTATTTAACTCTTATTTTATTGTATTAGTTAAAATAATTATTTTGTATTTGGTGCGTACTGATGCTTTGTGTTACTCTTCATACAATAAAACAGAAAAAAAATAATTGCTTCTATAAATTTCTCACACTTGCACGCCCTTTTTCGAAACTTTAAGTACACCATGGACCTACCACCTAGCACTTATTCCAGATTTACGAACTAGTACCATACTACTTTACGCAAAGTCATCCTCAATTTTGATTAATTTTATAGAAAATATATTACACCAAAAGCAATAACACAAAATTAGTATCAGTAAATATGAAGTATATTTTATTTAATATATGTATTCGGAATCATAGATGTTAGTATTACTCTATGCAAAATTGAGCAAAATTTGAGATAGTCAGTTTTAGTTTAAAATAACCAGAGAAGTTAATTTATTTCATGACAGAAAGAGTAAATACGCTCCCTCTTTTGCAAATTATGTGCAGTTGACCTTTTTCAGACTTGCTTTGACCACATGTTTCATTTAAAAAATTGCGGAATATCAAAAAATTCAAGCCATGAATAAAGTAAATAATATCATAAATTAAATCAAAGTGAAAATAAATAATAAATCATAAATTTTTTGAATAAGAAGTGTAGTCAATATTAGTGTCAAAAAGTCAAACAATCCTTAATTTACAACAGATGGAGTAGACAGTGGGATCAACCAATGATCAATGTATACACCAGACCCAGTTTTTTTTTCACCTACTCTGAAATACTAGATGGTGATCTAAGGTTGAAATCAATATGTACAGCTCCAAAATTCATTGCACTATGATTATCTATGCGTACATGTAGGTGTATAGCCCTGCTCATAAAAAATTAATTCTAATTTTATCCCATGTTAAATCATCATAAGTTTGATAAGTATTAAAATCTATGGTTTCAAGTAATTATCAGCGAATTTACTGTTAAATATATTTTGTATCGTACTTATTTATTTTACCTCTGTCCTCTTAAGAGTGCCAAACTAGTGGTTGGAATTTTTCCTGTAAAGAGAGCCAATCTAGATAATTTAGCCTAAAAATTGATCTGCTTCTAAAGATATTTTCTATGAAATAGTAACGTAAAATAAAAAATAAAAATTTTATTGCGATATATGATATCATGTCCTACTGTTGTACTAATATATAGCACAATCGATATCATTCTGTAGCATATTAAATGTATAAATGACGCGTTTGTAAACACCATACCGATATCATTGAAGCGTATATAAGACTTTGGTGAGATGAGAATACGTTATCAATAGCTTTCACATTTATGAATCGATCTTGATTGCTAGCGGTGTATGAAAACAAAATCTAGCGACAAACAGATAGTCTATTTTATCATATTAGTTTTCCACGTGCAACATTTAATATTTGTTTCGTCATTGGTGAATTTTTTGATGGATTAATTGTTCGTATATGAGTTATGTGTTTGTTTGGTCTCCATTCTCTTAAAAGACTACATACATCCAAAATATTAAAATTTATTATCGTAAACTTGGTATATGACCGTCGGATTGAATTTATCAGCCATCATATGTAGTTGTGTAAAATATTGTGACTGGTGGATTGATTCTCGTCAATCAAGAGGCCATTCGATGTGTGGTTGTAAAACATTTTTTCTGAAACAAATCAGGGGAGCAACGCCCAACTTGCAAAAGTAGATGCAAAAGTGAAATGTAGTTACAATAAAAGAGGTGCTCACACCCATTGGTCAAGCCCAGCTCTCGAGTGAACTGGGAACCTATGACGCCAAACTTTAAAGACATGATCGTTTCTAGTTTTCCAAAGACGCCATAGAATGGCGACCAAGACATTTGGCCACAGGTCCTTACAGGAGTGGTTGTAAATTATGACGGATGAAAAATCACATATCACTCATATCGGATATGGCTGCACACTTTGTAGAGTCCAACATAATCTATGATGAGAGTTACTTTTGTTAGTTTTGAATTAAAATAGTACGGAGTATTTTTCATTTTTCTTTCGCACATCAACTGTCTACATAGCTTGGCGGTTAACGAGGCCACGTAAGTTCGCATGCATTAATTAATGAGCACCATGCATGACAGCTACTCAATTATTCTGAAGTCTCTGTACATGGATCCGTTGGTGATGGTACTGTACGTCATTAATTCATTGCCCCCATTCCTATAGTCGTCCGTCGTCTATGGCTAACCATGCATGTCATAATTAATCTCTGAAGCTCACAGTTCGTCACCTCGCCGAACAAAAACCGTACACACTACTCATCATATATTGAAGCTCATGTACGACCATATCTTACAAACGTCGTCTAACCATCATGGCTTTCTTCCTCGCGTGCATCTCCACGCTTCTCCTCATCTTCCTAACCGCCTATGTCTTCCAGCCGCACCTCGACGCGCGCCGCCGCCTCCCGCCCGGCCCTCGGCGGCTGCCGCTCATCGGCAACCTCCACAACCTCGGCAAGGGGACCCCCACCGCACAGAGCCTTCGCCCGCCTCGCCCACCGCTACGGCCCGCTCGTGTCCGTCCGCATGGGCGGCGTGCGCACCGTGGTGGCATCGTCGAGCGACGCTGAGAGGGAGGTCCTCCAGGCGCACAACGCGGAGCTCGCGGGGCGCGGCGGCATGGACTTGTGGCACGCGTGCGGGCACCACGCCAACTCCATCATCGCGCTGCCGCCGTGCCGCAAGTGGCGCGCGCTCAGGAAGCTCGCCACGGAGGCGATGCTCGTGCCGGGGCGGCTCGCCGAGCTGCGCGCCGCGCGGGAGGAGCAGGCCAACGAGCTCGCGCGCGCCGTGGCCGAGGCCGCCGAGGTTGGTGCGCTGGTGGACGTTGTTAGAACTAATCTTGTTATTTAGTTTGTCATTAGTTTAGTGTAGGTGTGGGTTAGTGCAGCGTGTGTACGTGTGCGTCCATGAGAGTAGTGTACGTGTTGCATGGTGTAGTGGCCGGGATTAGTAGTGGGTTGTCTCGGCAGCCATGCTTGAGGTCTTGAACTTGATTTCGATGTAGAGGTGTTGTTCTTCCCGGTGTTTCAACTCATGCTTGATTGGTAGCTTACTAGAGAGGATATCACTTGCTTCACAATCCTCTCCATGTATTTATAGAGCTACACACCAGGGGAACCCACCATATGGAGTTGATTCTAGAGCCCTCCAATCAGGAGCACTAAGCCAATTTAGTTTTGCCTATTGATAACAAACGTTTAGTTGTCATAATCAAAAGCCAATTTGCTTTTGCTTTCTTTAGCACACAATTAGCTATGTGTTTTCACACCTAGCTAACATGATCAACCCAACATGTGCTTCATGTATTCTTTGATTGCGTGAAAATATGTAGCGTTTTGTTTAACATTTATGTTTTCAGCTGCATCTTACGACATACTAAATTGATGTACTTGAAGGGTTTCATGAAGAAAATTCTGATTGAGAGGTGCTTGTCAATTGCATATCATCTTATTCCAGCTGCTGTTGCTGCTGCCATTTGTGGCTATTGGATTACAGTGCTTTCCCATACATAGATGATCTTTTTGGTTGGTTTGAGCAAAACATTTTTTGAGTGGTACAACAGGTCAATAATCGATGATCAATTAATGAGCTACATAGTCTTATGTACCGGAGAAATTCCCGTATATAGATGATCCAAATAAGCTACATATCTTAAAATAAAATACTGATTCACGTATGCAAAATTAAACAACAATGCTCTCAACCTTTTTTGGTTCCATGTGAGCATAAATCCACCATAGCTTCGTCAACGTCGAAGCCCACCTCCACACCCCAAATTGTTCATGACGACCGACGCCCAACTGTCCCATGACCGCCACATCACTGGCCAGTCCCATCATGGCGCTCAACGTGCAGCTAAAGGGCAAAGCAAATGAATCTGATTAATGATTGATGCAGAGGGACACCCACCCGGCCCTTACCTATAATTAGTATAAATATGCTGATTTAAAGTCTTTTATGTACCCTGATCACGTGAATAATGAACTTTCTTGCCAATTCATCGCCATGCTCGTAGCAAATGTTCTTCTCCCGTATTGTCTTTTGTATCAATGTGGCTTATAGATCACTCTACTATATATGCAGCTAGGGCTGAAATGCAGCCATGCAAGCAGGGTCAAATTGCCGATCGGAGGGAGATCTGCTGTGCAGCCATCCGAGCTCGAGACACAGTTGCAAGGCGATATCCTCGTTTAGGCCCCCTTTAGCAGAGCTTCTAAGAAATGGTTTCAACCCATGAGGCAAAGAAATAGAAGAAACTATATTTTAGAGGCTTCTCTTATCTAATGTAAAAACGGTTTCTCCTCTCTACAGATTTTACTTGAAACCGTTCCTTAGAAAAATGTTTGATGGAGTTTCACCTAAAATCATGAGAAGCCGAAATTGAAACTACGTAAGAAACCATACCAAAGGAGCTCTTAGTCGTTCTGGGCCAGTTTGAGGTGTGACTTTGGCACAACGATCTGCCAGCAGTAGCAGGGGATAAGTTGGGTTGCGTAGAGATGGAGATCGAGAAGGTGATTAATTTTCAATCAACTATTCAGGCGTGTTTTAAACTTTCTATCCAATGGCTATTATCGCTATTGATGATTACAAGTCACCGAATTGATGTCCGGACGTTTCTTTTTTGTGAGAGTTCCTAGAATTTTTTTTCTAGCATGTCTCTTCACACAAAGGCTTGAGGATAGTAAGATCAAATATGGGCAATCAGTTACACGTTGATACCGCTTAGAAGTAGAGATTTTTGTAAAGCGGCAGTCGTCATTACACACCGTATCCTTAAGATCAAGTCTAGTAGACCGTGGTCGTCTATCTATTGTACGAAAATAACATTGTAGCTACACCTACACCGTAGACATCTACAGAGTGGAGTTCTGCTGCACTCAATCAAATTATTTTGTTCTTCCTGGGAAGCCGTATTGGTCACTTGAAAAACGAATAGAATTAAACAAACAAAGATGGGATAGATGGAGACGAATGAGGTTACCTACTTTATCCCCTTTGCATGGATAGGACTAGTGGCTAGCTAGTACTCCAGATAATTGTAGAATAGAACAGATTCGACCCACTAATTAAATTGTGATGCTGCACGCATGCAATGCAAGGTTGGTGCGTGGAAGAGAACATATTCGATCTACCATATAGGTAGGAGCATAGCATTTGATTGAGGACTGAACCAACCTGTGAGAAAGGGACGACGTACTACCGGGGCACCTGCTGCTGGCCCAGCACCCTGTTCTGCTGGGCATGCAGGAAGAGGAGGTCGGCGTTGTCCTCCGATCGCGCACTCCACTCGTGCGTGACCTTCATTTCCAAATAAATAAAGGCTCAACAATTAACAGCTAAGCTAGCTACCAAATTAAACTGTATGTGCGCCGCTTGTTGCTTTGCACACACCTACCAAAAAAGAAAAAAAAACTCGATCCATTCCATTCCATGCCGTCCCCCCACGGCCACTGCAACTCCCAGTTCCACTGTCACGTAGCAGTAGCTGCTGTGCTGTGCCTCTGCGCGGCGGCACTCGCAGCGCCCCGGACGGCCGCCACCGCCACAGGCGTTGGTCTTCTGCCGCTGCCACCGCCGCATAGCAGCGTCTTCGACGACAACGGGTGCCTGAGGTGGTGCGGCAACGTGCAGATCCCGTACCCGTTTGGAGTTGGGCCTGCTGAAAACTGCTCAGCTGCGCCGGAGTTCCGCCTGCACTGCAACGGCACAAGGAACGGCGCCCACAACAAGCTGTTCCTAGGAGTCAGTGACTGGAGTGGCACGGACGACAGCATTGAGGTGGTTGGCATCGACGTGGTTCACGGCCAGATGCGGGTGGTGAGCCAGATCTTCTATTCGTGCTTCATCTACGACGGCGCTGGCAACACTAAGGGCAAGAGCGAAGACAGTTCTCCGCGTTATTACCTGCCGGAGCCGTACCGCTTCTCCAGAGCCAGCAACAGCAACAAGTTCATCGTCCTCGGGTGTTTGACCGTGACATACATGCTGGGTGATGCCTTCGACGGCGGCTCCGGCGACGATTACGGTGGCAACGACCACCGCTGGTACATGGCCGGCGGGTGCGTGGCCGATTGCCGAGATAACAGCAGCCTGAAGCACCCCACCGACGCCTCCTGCACCGGGACCGGGGTGATGGGCTGCTGCCAGGGGACCATCAAGGAAGGCGACGAGAGCCTACGTTATTACTATGCCACGTTCGACAACATGGTAAACACTACCGACTTCAACACCACTTACCCCTGCGCCTATGCCATGCTCATTGACTCGTCCTACCACTTCAACTTCTCGATGAGCTCCCTGGCGCCCAAGAATGAATTCAACAACTCCCGAGTGCCGGTTGTTGTTGACTGGGAGTGGGTCATCCCAAACCAAACCTGTGGAGCCGCACAGACGCAGCCTGATGCTGGTTATGCCTGCGTCAGCGACCACAGTAAATGCGTCGACAACGTAAGCGGAGGACGCGGCTACGTCTGCCAGTGCACCAAGGGGTTCCAGGGCAACCCTTACGTCATGGAAGGCTGCCAAGGTACGTGTGGTGAATCTAGCCTCCTCCCTGTCCCATCCCATCTCTCTATATGTTTCTGTGATCTTGGATCCGGCCGGGCTCCCCTTGCCAGCTTTGTTTGATTTGCCTAGCTCCGGCATGGCGGATTGAGTGCGGGTGTGCACACGCGGGGCAGGGCGAGGACGACGAAGGGCTCAAGAAGCAGGCAAAGAGACGGCAATGCAGATTCAGATTCCGGTGTGGTGTATAGGGAAAGGAAAACACACGCCACATTTAGACTGAGAAGCCAGTCATCTAAAAATCTAGGAAAAGGCACCGCAGCCCTTTGTTCCAGCGCCCTGACATGGTGACCCCATCTGCTATTTCATGACATGCTTCATCACGAGGCACTTGGAGCACGGCCCCAAAATTCCACGGTTCAACATGCTACCTTTCAAGATATAAATGCTTTTTTTGCATTACAATGAGCCATTAGCTTATTTTTGAAAAAATTTTATATGACTCCCTGAGGATTTAGAGGTGTGAGTACGTAACACCCCTGAGGTTCAAAACCAGATAATGAACACTTTAAAATTGATGTTTGGTGCGAATGGCCGCCCCAAGGCGATTTTTAGGGCGGTTTTGCCCCGTGGCATGCCACGCTGTCTCCCCCAGCCACGGTGGCCTGTGGCCCACCTGTCAGGGCACAATGGTGGGCATAAAAGGCGGGGAGGCTGCGGACATCCACCTGCTCCTGCACCTCCGCCTTCATCGCCGGCGTCCGTGGCGCACGCTAGTGGCGGCGTGCGAGGAGCATGGGTTCTTCAAGGTGACGGGCCATGGCGCCAGAGTTCGCGCATGCCGCGTAGGCCCGGACCCCGACAGCATTAGGCACCCGGCAGCACACAGCGGCGAGGCGCTGTAGGCGGCTCTGGGCAGCGAGCGGCCGCGCCGGGCTGGCGGCTCCCAACAACAGGTGGCACGGGCGAAGGGGCCAACGCCAGGCAGCAGGCGTAGAAGCAGGTTGCGGCCGGAAGAACGCAGCAGAGCAGAGGAGGCCAGCAGGGGATGACCAACTCGGAGCTGCTATGCTTCCTTCCACATGCACTTGTTCTTCCCATTTCTGAATTCGTTTCTGGGGAGGTTCTAGCCTCTGGGGCAGCGGCCGCTGATGCTGACACTTGCCGTCTGATACAGCGGGTGATGGCGGCAGGAGGAGCTCCTGCGCAAGATACGAGAGCTAGAGGAGGGCCAGGTGGAGCTCAAGCGCAGCCACAACCCTCGTCGCACCGCCGGCCGTCCCCGCGCTCCCCATGTCGTCATCGCGGCTGCAGCGCCTTGTATGGGTCAAACGACCTAGATCTCCAATTGTATGATGGAGCTCCAGGTGCACGCCATGGTGGTGTGGTCCAGGACAGCGGCGCCAAGGGACCGGAGCAGCGTGGCCGACGCGAGAGCGACCACACGCTGCAGCAAATTGCGGTGGCACTGGAAAGCAAGCGGAAGAGGCAGGTAGAGGAAGAAGTCAGGTGAGAGGGTGACAGGTGGGCCATAGGCCACCGTGGCTGGTTGGAGATAGCATGGCAGCTACGGGGCAAAACTGCCCTGGAAACCGCCGTTGGGGTGTCATTTGCACCAAACATCAAATTTTAATGTGTTTTTTACCTGGTTTTGAACCTCAGGGTGTTATGTGCTCGCACCTCCAAACCTCTGGAGGTCATATAAACTTTTTCTATTGTTTTTTGCTCAAAACATACATAAATTTGATCGTTCCTTTTTGTCCTATCTTTAAAATTTTAGACAAAATAAGAATCCTTTATATTTTGAGATTCAAAAATAATGTATCTGAAGGACACACATATGTAACAGATTCCATTTATATGTTCTTGTTGCCAGGAAATTGGGTGGTGTTGTACAAACCAAGACAGATATGTAGATAGATAGATATATTATTGTGAGTTTTACATATACTAATAAACCTGCAACTAATACATCTATATGAACCTTATTTGAACACTACTACTATTGCATTTGCCCTAATCGTATCTCGATTGATTATTTCAGTTTTTACAACCAACAATGTTTTGACAGCATTTCATGATCATAGATATTGACGAGTGCAAGGATAACAGTACGTATCCTTGCTACGGAAACTGCACCAACAAAATTGGCTCGCATCATTGTGGTTGTCCGAAGGGATTCTATGGAAATGCATCGATTATTGGAGGCTGCATCTTCGGAGAGGCACCATTTCCCTTTCGAGTACGGCTGGCAATTGGTAGGTACTTAATTTTATTATATACTATTTGCTATGAGGATTTCCGTGATCTACACTGTTATTTATAATCAAGATGTACTTGTAGTCTATACATTTACAACTCTGTACAATACAATTAGTGATTATGAATTATATTTATTTGAGAAAATTTCCAAAGATAAAACTACTAATGTTATATCCGTCTAGACAACAGTGGAAGTTGCACAGATAATTTTATTATATTTTTGTTACATGGATTGGAAAATACCATGGGTATGTACTTTGTATGAACCCATTGTACCATTAGATACTTTCTCTTATAATTAATTTAGTTAATAAAACATGATTAATGTAATATAGAACTGGTACTTGGCTCATGTACTTTTGGTACTTAACCCACTTAATTGGTACTTGTTAGTTGGTATAGCATCCTATGTTTTTAGCCATTAGATCCACTAGCACGTCGACTCCGTCTTTTGCACAGGATAGTATAAATATAAATATTAAGATTTATATATAAAGTTGAGACCTACAATTAATTAAAATTACTATTATTCAATATATATCATATGCTATACTTAATTATACATATATTGAACTTCTGTATATATATATAATTTTCATCTTATCTATCTATAATAGACTCTAGGTAATTAATACTTATATTTATATAATGGCATAGTGGTAATTTATATGAGAATTAGGGGTTTATTTAAACAATATTTTACAATAACACAATAGGTAACTTGTGTGCAAGGTTACTTTAATTTATCTTTTAGATTAGTATGATAGCAGATAATTTACATTCAAATTTTGAGGGTTTGTTTAATTCATCTTTCATAATCGCATGGTTGGCAATTTATATGCAAATTTAGGGGCGTATTTTAATTGTTATTTCATAATGGCATATTGAGTAAATTATATGCAGATTTAGGCTTACTTTAACTGGTCTTTAAAAAATTCATGGTGAGTAATTTATATGCAAATTTAGGTAGATATTTTAATTGTATTTTATAATGGCATGATGGGTAATTTTTATGCAAATTTAGGAGGTTAATTTAATAGTCTTTTATAATAGCATGGTGGGTAATTTTAAAAAAAAGTATAATAGATCCAATTATTATTATTATTGGAGACTACTTGATAGATGGCAAGATATTTCTCATTGTTTGTGGGAATTTCTTGAATTTTTCAATTTTTCTAGCGCGCTTCATAATTTGTGATTGTTTTATAACTTCTAATTAGTAATAGTAAGATTCAAATGGAGCTTACGTTAATTCCAATTTCGAATCATTAGAAAATTTGTAAACAACAAAGAATGGTTGTTTGGTTGCAATAATTCGTTCTGGTTTAGATATGGCAATCGGTATAACACAGCTGTGTGGTAGAACACTTGACAAACAAACTTGTGTTTCCAGGGATTTCGGCCGGTGCTTTGGTTGCAGTAATTGCTTTCCTTGCCATAAAAGTGCTCCTCCACAAGAGGAGAATGAAAAGGCAAGCTCTTTTTCAGCAGAACGGAGGACAGCTGCTGAAGCACATGCTCAAGGTAGAAGGCAACGATTCCTTCACCGTCTACAGTAGAGGAGACATCGTGATTGCGTCACGTAACTTCCACAAAACAAAGATCATTGGGGAAGGGGCTCATGGGGCAGTCTACAAGGTGACTCTCGACGTCGGTGGCCGAGCCACCGCTGTGGCAGTGAAGCGATGCAAGGCGATCGACGAGAGCAGGAAGAAGGAGTTCGTGCAGGAGCTGGTCATTCTCTGCCATCTCAGCCATCCCAACATCGTCAAGCTTGTCGGCTGCTGCCTGGAGTTCGAGGCACCCATGCTCGTGTACGAGTTCGTGCAGAATGGCAACCTGAACCAGCTGCTTCACGGGAGGCCTTGGCGCCGTGTGTCGCTCCCGACCCGGTTGAGGATTGCGGCGGAGTCCGCTGAAGCGCTCGCACACCTGCACACACATCCTGTGCATCCAGTGCTCCACGGTGACGTGAAGCCGGAGAATATCCTGCTTGCCGACGGCTGGATCGCCAAGGTCTCCGACTTTGGCTGCTCAACGATCAAGGACAACGTTCAGGTGGTGCCCAAGGGCACTCTGGCTTATCTGGACCCGGAGTTTCTGCACACCTTCCAACTCACTGACAAGGGCGATGTTTACAGCTTTGGAGTCGTCCTCATTGAGCTCTTAACTCGTAAGAAGCCACGGTCCATCTCCAAAGAAGAGAAGAACATGGCATGGATATTTCAGGAGTCTATGAGGCAAGGCACCCTTCATGAGCTACTGGACAAGGACATAGTCCTCGAAGAGAGCCACATGGTGGTGATCAAGCAAGTTGCCGAGTTAGCGAGCCGCTGCCTAGCTGTTCCGAGTGCAACAAGGCCGTCCATGGAGCAGGTGGCGCAGCAGCTCCGTCAACTTAAAGACCAAGTGGTGGAAGTGGAATGCCCACAGGAGGTTGAGGATGATATCGGCCCAACGGAGATGGAAATGACAACTGGTTATCCTAATGCTCAGAATCTGAGTACTGAAGCCCCCGGCGGACCTCCACCTTGAGCACAGAATAGGTCACCGGCCAGATTATCAGCATTCAGCTTTCTTGCATTGCTTTCCGTCGTGATATCGTATTACCTAATCGTAGTATCTATATGCCTATTAATTCGAGCATTTGAGGTCATGTGATGCTGCTGCTAGCTAGCCATCGAACGAAAACGATCGAAATGTAAAACTAATAATCTGTATATGTCTATTAATTTGAGCATTTGAGATCGTGTGATGCTTGCTGCTAGCTAGCCATGGAACAAAAACGATGGACATGTAAAACTAATAATCTGTGCATGTAAAACAAATAATCTGTGCTACGATGTATGCCCAAAGGATTGCTTTGTGTGATAGTATTTGTTTCAACACATGAATACTTGATTGCATATAAATAAAAATGGAATGTGCAAATTATGGGACCAGTGGTGAATGTAATGTCCATGCGGAATTTAAATCAGTAAATGTGTCGTTTGGCATGGATTAGTGTTTTAATTTTTAAAAGATCCATTTTACAACTCTGAATTTTACATAAACTGTATCCGTGATACGGTGTAACTGTAGCGGTGGGCGGGGGTTTTCTCCCCTCGAACCCTAAACTGCCTCCTTTTTTGAGGGCCCTAAACTGCCTCTTTCCTCCTATTATATAGACACCACTAATGGCCCATCAACGCTTGTGGCCCATTAGGACTCTTTAACCCTCAAGGATCATACCACATTTGAGCCCAATAATGGATCGAATCTGGTTAGCTCTAGCTGGGGCATATATCCAACACAACAGTAGCTCCACAAAGCGAACTGATCTGCTATGTATGGAGCCATAGATGAACTTGCGTATAGGCAAGCAGCATCTAGATGGGCGTGGGGCCGCTGCCAAAAAATACAAGCTTGAGGTGGATTATAAGCTTGAGAGGCCGAAGGGCATTTTCGTCTTTGATGATTTATTTATTGTATTTTGACAATAGTGACTGGAAATACCGAGTAAACATTACCTACTAGTAAATTGCTAAATGGCCAACCATATAACATTCATCATTATTTGTGAATATTTTTCAGAAACAGCTTATCTTGCTTGAATGGCTACAACAAGTAGACTATAAGAATCTAGATCATATATTGTAAATATCTACAAAACAAGATTATTAGAAAAAATCTAGATTATTTCAATTCTGGAATTATAAAGTGTATGTATAGATTGTCTTTGTAATATCAAAGTGTTACGATAGAGAACAACCTTGGTATTAAAACAATCAAGAAAACATGCATGAATCTATACTCTACATAATAATTTTGCAATTCGGAATTAGCACATACTCCAAGCAAAAATGCAATGATAATAATATATATTAAAAACAACATCAAAATATTAGATACCCGCTTTATTTGCCTGGGACTAGTTCATGATGATATACTACCTCATGGTGTGGTTGATTTTTTCTAAACTTTAATCAGTCAAAAAAATGTTCAAACATATGGAAAATATTTATCATACTTAAATTACATCTGGTGATAAATCAAATGACAACAAATTAAAAGATAATTTATTAAATTTTTTGAATAAGACGAACAATCAAAATTTAAAAAACAACAACCGCGTCATACATTTAGGAACGGAGGGAGTAGTCGATACGAAACAACTTAACAAACATGATTGTGGAATGAGTAAGCAATATCCGTCATATATAATGAAGCAGCACTGCAGCACGATGGCACACTATATATCTACAAACGGCCATGGGCATGGTTAATGCAGCGCTCCAATGGCCTTCTTCCTACCTTTCGTGTTGCTTACCTTGCTCATCGTCTTCTCCTCCTATGCCCTCCAGCTCTTCCACGATTCTCGCAGCCGCCTTCCACCAGGCCCACGGCCGCTGCCCTTGGTCGGCAACCTGCACCAGCTAGACCACCTGCCACACCGCTCCCTCGCCCGCCTCGCTGCGCGGCACGGCCCGCTCATGTCGCTCCGCCTTGGCGCCGTGCTCGCCGTTGTCGCGTCGTCCCCGGACACGGCACGCGAGATCCTGCAGCGGCACAACGCCGACATCGCGGCCCGGTCCATCAGCGACTCCATGCGCGCGTGCGGCCACTGCGAGAGCTCCGTGCTCTGCCTGCCCCCGCGCCGTAACCGTAAGTGGCGCGCGCTGCGTAGGATGGGCGCTGCCGAGCTCTTCTCGCCGCAGCGGATGGCGGCCACGCAGCCCCTCCGGCAGAAGGCGGTGGCGGGGCTCGTCCGGCGCGTGGCGGACCACGTGGCGCGCGGCGTGCCCATGGACGTCGGCCGCGCCGCGCACGCCGCCGCGCTGGGCCTCCTGTCGCGCACCATGTTCTCCGCCGACCTGGACCCTGCCACGGCGCGCGAGGTGAGTGACGTCGTGGACGAGGCGTCCGTGCTCGCCGCGGGGCCCAACGTGTCGGACTTCTTCCCGGCGTTGGCGGCCGCTGACCTCCAGGGCGTGCGCCGGAGGATGGCGAGGCTGGTGCGGAGGATGTACGCCATCATCGACGAGGAAATCGAGCGGAGGATGCACAGCCGTGCCGCTGGCGAGGCGCGCCAGAACGACTTGCTCGATGTGATGCTGGACAAGGAGGGAGAGCTTGAAGAAGAAAGCACCGACGACATGAGGCGTCAAGATACCATCCGGGGACTGTTCACAGTAATTAGTAGCAACACAGTTTTTGTTTCAGAAAATTGGAAACATGCAGTTAGGAAGAAGAAAATTCTAGGACAGCTAAATTTACAGGAAGACTGGCTTATCTAATTTGACTTATTAAAAGTGCACGGTATGTTACTAAATTCTACTATTAAAAATAATTTCCAATTCTTGTAGGACTTGTTCACTGGAGGAGAGACAACATCCCACACCATTGAGTGTGCACTAGGAGAGCTACTACAAGCTCCAAACACAATGAGAAAACTGCAAGAGGAGCTCAAGAGTGTGGTGGGCACCAAACAGCAAATTGATGAAACTGACATTAGCAAACTGCCCTATCTCCAAGCTGTTGTCAAAGAAACCCTCCGACTCCATCCTCCTGTTCCGCTGCCGCCATACGAAGCTGAAGCCACAGTAGAAGTCCAGGGCTACACCATTCCAAAGGGGACCAAGGTGCTTATCAATATATGGGCGATCAATCGATGCGTGGATGCTTGGATCGAGCCGAACAAGTTCATGCCGGAGAGGTTCCTAGGATCAGAGGTCAATTTCATGGGAAGGGATTTTCAGTTGATTCCATTTGGTGCTGGAAGGCGTATTTGCCTTGGACTGCCACTGGCATACCGAATGGTGCACTTGATGCTTGGCTCGTTGCTCATTCGATTCAGATGGACATTGCCCACAGAGGATGAGAAAAACGGAGTGGACATGAGAGAGAGGTTTGGGTTAGCATTATCTTTAGTAGTCCCCCTCCGTGCAGTACCCGAGGAGATACATTAAGAGGTGGAATGTGATAAAGGTTAGGATTACCTAGTATAAATAACCAACTATATGCTCAAGATCGCAATAAATAAAATTCTGTGGGTGATCTTTACTTTGTACCAAAAGTATACTTGTTTCTACAAAATATATTTAATATAGCATGTTTGTTGCACTCAAACCATTAATATCTCAATACTTAGGTTTTTTTACATCTTATATCAGTTATGTCAAAATATTACCCAGCAACTTAAGCATGGGCTTACGGCTAGAAGCCTGTTACAGATAAAATAGACAAGATAGAGTTTGACACGCACAACCAAATTTGTCAGTTCTCATTTTATTGTATTTAGCAAAAGAATTATTTATATTTTGATGCAAAGATGCTTTGTGTAACTCCTCATACAACAAATCAACAGAAATAAGTACTTCTAACAAAGTTTCTCTTACTTTGGCACAATATTTTCCAAACTGTATTGTACACCATGGACCTATCTACCCAGGCAGGAGGGCGTGCGCACACAACCTTCGATTCATTCATGTAGAAGAAACGCAACATGCAGACGACGAACGAAGCGATACAGTGCTCTTAGGCCGGCCATCGCGACGATCGTCTCCGGCCACTCCCCAGTCAGATCATCAGTTTACGTAGTTGAGGGGGCCGGCACTAGTACAGATTGGTTAATATGAGACGGTTTATTTTTGTTTTTTAAGACGTTACTGAAACGTCCAAATAGGTTGGGGTAGCAAAAGACATACCTCTTTTAAGACGGTTCCCAACCGTCTTAAAAGTCAAAAATATAAGACATTTTTTGTATTCAACCGTCTCAAATAAGACTGTATTTAAGACGTTTTATCCGATGAACCGTCTTATACTGCCTTTTTTTTAAGACGCTTATATTAAACAACTGTTCCATCCCAACTCCATCTCAGACCCAATTTGAGGGCGCTAGAGATCAGAGCGAGTCGCTGCCAATCACATTCATCACGTAGCCATCACGGTCATCGTCGTTCCATCAGCATGTGCGTCCGCGGCCCCTTTCGTCGATCTACTGTTCATTACGAAGGTTGGGCTGTACGTACCATGCGGCTAGGGTTGCGATTGTTTAGTTAGGTTGGATTGGATGGTTAATCTAATGGCTACGATGGTTATATGGCATAAATGGATGGCCGGATGTTTTGCTTTTTTCTGAGAATTTTTAAGATTATATTTCTCTATTTTTCTAGAGTGTCTCGTGAGAATTAACGTGAGGCCTCCAATTAGTAATATATTAAGATTTTGATGCAAAGATGCTTTGTGTAACTCCCCATACAACAAATCAACAGAAATAAATACTTCTAACAAAGTTTCTCTTATTACTTTGGCACAATATTTTCCAAACTGTATTGTACACCATAGACCTATCTACTAGCATAATTTTCCAGACGCCATTGAAGCTCAAAGTCATGTAATGAAGGAAGTCGAATTATGACACATCTTGGAAAATGATTCAGGTCAGGGGCCGAATATTGGTGACAAAGTTTATATCCCACATATTATTATGCATGCCACATATTGAAAAGGAGAATATGAGATAATAATACCTGAATAAGAATTGTCAATATTGCATTGGTGTCAAAAAGTCAAACGAACCGATAATAATTTACAATAATGGAGGGAGTAGACAGTGGGACCAATCAATGATCAAGGATTCAAGGCATACACCAGATTCCCGTATTGTTTTTACCTACTCTGAAATACTAGAGAGGAGGGAGATCTGAGGTTGAAATTCATGTGTACAGCTCCAAAATCCATTGCACCTATGATTATCCTATGCATACATGTAATTGTATACCCCGGCACTTATAAAAATTAATTCTAGTTTATCCCAAATTTAATCATCATAAGTTTAATTAAATATTAAAACCTATGGTTCCAAATAATAAATATCGGTGATAAACTAGTCTGCGGAAATTTTCACGCGAGCAATTTTAGACAGTTATTTCCTCCACAACACCATGCAATGCCCCCGAACCAGTAAAAAGATAAAAGGCCCGCGCAATTAACCTTGTCACTAATTGTCATAAAAATACTAGATTTTCATTCTAGCTTTATGTAACCGAGGTACGTAGTATGACAAATGTTAATAATTTTTATAAACTTGGTCAAATTTTATATATGATAGTTTAGTTCAGAAAAAAAATAGTTTATGAGCAGCTTATGATGTATTTGGTTCGTAAGTTGAGATGGGATTGAAATCATATCACATTCTACAGTTGTACTAATGTGTAGCATTCATAATCAATCTGTTGCATATTAAATGCATCAATGACGCGTGTCTAAAGTCTAAACACCATAATACCATATCCATATCATTGAAGCGTATCAAGACTTTGCCACTTCGGTGAGATGGCAACCTATCTATAGCTTTCACATTTAAGAATTTGATGTTAGTAGCTAGCGGTGTGTATGTTGCGCAGAAAAAAATAAGCTAGCGACGGACAAATCAATAATCTATTTTATATTGTCCAATATGATGTAAGATGAGATATTGGTGGTGGTGGTAGAGTGAGTCTAAAATAGTTTTGTTTCTTTCAAACATCTATTTATTCCCTCTATTTTTTATTTGAAGTTTTTAGTTTAAAAACGAATGAGCTCGCGATACGGAGCTGGTACGTTAATCTGGCCACCACAGTCGCATGCATGAACTAATGAGCATCGTGCATAACAGCTGCTCAATTAATCTGAAGTCTCTGTTCATGGATCCGGACGTGATAGTACTGTACGTCGTTAATTCATTGCTCCCATTCCTATAATCGATCGTCGTCGACGGCTAACCTACTATCGCTTGATGAAATCAAACCATGCATGTTATAGTTAATCTCCGACCGTCATAGTTCGTCGCCTCGCCTCACAAAAACCATGCAAATCCTACACACAACTCATCATATATTGAAGCTCACGTACTATACCTAATAATTAGGTTACCATATCTTACAAGCTTCTAACATCTAGCCATGGCTTTCTTCCTCGCGTGCATCTCCTCGCTTCTCCTCATCTTCCTAACCAGCTACATCCTCCAACCGCACCTCGACGCTCGCCGCCACCTCCCGCCGCGCCCTCGGCGGCTGCCGGTCATCGGCAACCTCCATGACATGGGCAGGAGGAACCCGCCGCACAGAGCCTTCGCCCGCCTCGCCAATCGCCAACCGCTACAGCCCGCTCGCGTCCGTCCGCCTGGGCGGCGTCCGCGCCGTGGTGGCCTCGTCGAGCGACACCGCGAGGGAGGTCCTGCAGGCGCACAACGCGGAGCTCGCCGGGCGCGGCGGCATGGACTCGTGGCACGCGTGCGGCCACCACGCCAACTCCATCATCGCGCTCCCACCGCGCCGCAAGTGGCGCGCGCTCAAGAAGGTCGCCCCGGAGGCGATGCTCGCGCCGCGGTGGCTCGCCGAGCTGCGCGAAGCGCGGGAGGAGCAGGCCTGCGAGCTCGCGCGCGGCCTGGCCGAGGTTGGGTTGCCGGTGGTCGACGTGGCGCGCGCCGTGTTCCCGCGGGTGGCCGGCGTGCTGTGGCGGAGCATATATGTTCTCTGAGGACCTTGATGCTGCCACCGCACGAGACCTTGGGGACGTGGTGCGGGAGGCCGTGGTGGTGGCCTGTTAGAGTTAATCTTGATTAGTTTAAGTGTTTAGTGTGTTGAGTACGTGTATGTGTCGGTGTTCGGTTGTGCAACCGAGTCGTGGTGCATGCCTGGTCGAGTTGTGTGTCTAGGCGTGTTTGTGTTACGTGCTGGGTGAGCTGGCGAGTCGTGCAGTCCGATGGGGCAACGGTGGCCGCGGTCACCAAGTGTCACCAAGTGATCCAAGCCCGGGTCTTGCGCGGAGCGGCCGTTGAGGCAGGCCGGGTCCTTCGGATCGTGGAGCTGCGTCGTGCGGAGCTGCCGAGCGGTGGATCAGAGATCGTCCTTATCCGGTGTGTGTGCAGGTCAGCATGCAGGTGATCGTGTGTGGTGGGCAGTAGTGGCCGGACAGTGAGGCAAAACGTGTGTACGTGACTGCGTATGTGTGTGTTTAAAAGCCCCTGCTGCGGCGAGCGGTGAAGTGTGTGTAAAGTGCAAGTGCAGTGCGTGTTTGTTCAGAGAGTGCAGGGAGAGCAGTGTGTGTTGCTGTGTGAGCATTCTGTAAGAGTGTGTGCTGGTGATTAGTGATTAAAGAAAAGAGTGTCTGTGTTGGTGCCGGTGTGCGGCACCGTGAAATTTTCTGTGTCTTGTTCATCCTTGTGTGTGTTAAACCGTATAATCAAGAGAGGGAGAGAGAGAGCCGATCCAACATGGCCGCGGCGCCCAACCTGTCCGACTACTTCCCGGCGCTGGCGGCCGCCGACCTGCTCGGCGTGAGGCACCGGATGGAGAAGCTCATCGCATGGACGTACGCGCTCATCGAGCCCGGGCGGCTGGCGAGCCGCGGAAGGGTGACTTGCTTGACGCGGCGCTCCACGACATGGAGGGTGGCGAGGTGGATGGGGAAGACGAAGGGTGTGTCATGAACCAGGATACCATGAGAGGCATGTTCATGGTAATGACAAACTAATTAATTACTGCACTACTGGCCGGCTTTCTTCATCCAATTTGATAAATATATTTACAATTTTACATGTAATTTAAATTAATTACCAGGACTTGCTCGTGGCGGGGAGTGGGTCGACCACAAGCACGATAGAGTGGGCAATGGCGGAGCTGCTGCTGAATCCAAGCTCCACGCACAAGCAGGTCCACACTAAAGGAAAACGAATGAAGTTCGTGGGCCAAAATAAATTCCTCGGCCAAAGTTAGACCCACGAACTTAAGGGCCTTAAGTTCGTCTGTTTAACTAAAACCCTTGAACTTATTTAAGTTCGTCGGCCTAGGACACGGGCCGACGAACTTATTCGGGCCCTGGGCAACGGTCCGCTCCCGGGCTGCCCGGGCCCACTTAAGTTCGTCGGCCGCGGACACAGCCCGACGAACTTAGCTGGGCCTTGGGCAACGGCCGGTCCCACTGCAGCCCGGGCCCACTTAAGTTTGTCGGCCGCATCTACAAAACTGACGAACTTAATTAAGTTTGTCGGCCTAGCTTGCGGCCGACGAACTTAAGTCGCCCTAAGTCCAGATCGGTAGCCTCCCTTTCGTCCCTACCGCGCCGCCGCCGCCACCTATCTCACTCTCGCTCTCTGACTTCGTCAGCGTCGCGCCGCTTGCTCCCCACCGCGCCTCCACCGCCGCTCCTCCCGCTCCTGCCCCTCCCGCTCTGCCTCAGCGCGCCGCCCCTCCCGCTCGCGCCGTGCTGCCTCTTCCCACTCCCCCTCACCGCGCCGCGCCGCCCGTCCCGCCGCCCGGCTCCCCTCCGCCGAGGCCGGAGGCACGCGGCCGGTTCCCGTCCGCCAGTGCCCCGCGGCGCCTCCTCGGCCCCGCGCTGCCTCCTCCCACCGCTGGCAGGCGCTCCAGGGCCCCGCTCCCCCTCCTCGGCCCCGCGCCACCTCATCCCACCACCGGCCGGCTGCGACCGCCGGCCCTCCTCAATCGCCGCCGGCCCCCCAGGGCTCCGGCCGCCACCGTCCCCTGCTCCTCCGTCCCTGCGCCCTCGTCCCTCGCCGCCGCAGTCCGTCGTCCGGGCCGCCGCAGTCCGCCGTCCGTAGTCCTGTCTGCGGGGGATAGATATTCCCTGGGTCCTCATGAAGCGTATTCTCTACATGGGCCGACGGAGGGCCCAATTGAGAAGCCGGCCGACTGATTTGGCGCACAAGACAAGGACTCGACGTGTACAAGGAAGATCTAAGAAGAATCCTAGTATGAGATGTAAACCAATCCTTGTAGGACTAGAACTCCTTGTAACCCAAACCACGCCGGACTATATAAGGCGGGCTAGGGATCCCTCTTAGACAGATCTCTCGGCATCTCGACTCATAATCTTCATACCCAAAAACTCTCAAAGCTCTAGCACTCATTGTAATCTTGAGGCATCAATCAATACATCCAGCACCAAACAGGACGTAGGGTATTACGCACACCGCGGCCCGAACCTGTATAAACCTCGTGTTCTCGTGTGTTTCATCGCAATTCTACGCGAACCATTGTGCTACAGTCGATTCTTCGGGCCCAAAAGCACAACGTGAGGCATCCCATGGTGTATTGCCGGTATAAAACACTGACACCGTCCGCGGCTACCCTGCTGCCTCACCCCTCGATTTCTCTGACGATGCGCGAAGGTGATATATATAGTACTGGCTTAAATTCATCGGTTTGATGCATGTTACTCAATAATTTCGTGGGTTATTTAGGGATAAGTTCGTGGGTCACTTGGAGAACCGATGAAATTGTTGCATGCTTAGGGCTTAATTGTGAAATTGTTGCATGATTATGGCTTAATGATGAAATTATTGCATGCTTAGGGCTTAATTATGCTTATAGTTGCAAGATATGTTTTAATTTGGTTTGGCAGTTTTTGTTAAGCAATTGTTTGTATAATGAGTATGGATAATGCTATGTGCATTTATCTACTGCCAATTGTTTATATAATGAGTATGAATAAGTATATTTACTGTCTTTTTGTTTCTTCATCATATCAGTGATTCGTTTTATGTCTTATTCATACGTCAAACAGTAGCGAGCCTAGGCGTCACCCGTTCCGGAACAACGCATGCCACATTTGGTTGTGACATGCGTGGTTCCGGAATTGTCCCCGCATATATTTTGGGACAGCCCAATAATGTAAGTTGTTGCATATGACCTATATATGGCGTGAGATATGGTTGGAATGGAGATTTCGGTTGCATAACCCCAGTTGTTCTCCAATGCACCATGATCAGGCGTGCGTTTGGAGAACAGCGGGGTTATGCTGCCAAAATTTTCAGTCCAACCATATCTCACGTTATAGGTCATATGCAACAACTTACATTATTGGGTGGGTTTAGGACACACCTTTCCTACTTGGGTCTCAACAGTCACCTAAGCCGCGTTCGTTGACAACGATTACTTTTTTAGCTTTGCATAATGGGTGACGATCGAAGGGCGATGTATGACGGATGGAGAAGTGATGGTGCACACTCAAAGGATGGGCTCAGATAGCAAATGCTTTCTTGAATTATGCATTCGCGGGGCCAGCTCGTGTAGTGTTGTGTCCATGTAGTTCCTGTGGAAACCGTGATTACCATCGTAAGGATCAAGTACAAGAACACCTTTGTAACCATGGGTTCATGCCGGACTATATGGTGTGGAGCAAGCATGGAGAAGGCACAGAGCGGCCCATTGAGAGAGATAACAACAACAGCAGCAACAACAATCATGACAGGATGCATGAGATGCTGAATGACCTTGGCAGGCCATTTGATGTTGGTCCTGGTCCTGATGCTGATGCAAGAACTCTACCGAAGGAGGTGGAAGAATTCTATAGGCTGCTCGCCGCAGCTGAAGAGGTGCTGCATGAATCGGCTAAAGTTACCGTGTTGGAGGCGGTGACACGTCTTATGTCTGGGAAGGCCAAGTTCAACTTTTTGAATGAATGCTACAACTTCATAGTCAAGCTGATAGATGATATTCTTTCGACTGAACCATAAGATGCCAAAGGACATGTACCAGGCCAAAAAGATGTTGAAGGGTCTCAGGAATGAGCTACGATAGGACCGATGCGTGTGAGAATAACTGCATGTTGTTCAGGAAGAATGGTGATGAAAAGTTGAGTCATTGCAAACGTTGTGGTAAGTCGAGATATGTCGAGGTGTTAAATGAGGAGGGAGAATCAGTGACTACAACGGTTCTGGTTAAACAACTCCGTCGCATGCCCGTTGGTAAAAGGTTCAAACGCTTGTACCTGTCTCAAGAGTCAGCACAACCTATGAGGTGGTCGAAGGAGGCACCACATGAGGGTGACGATGATATCATGTCGCACCCTAGAGATGGCAAGGCGTGGCTTGCCTTGGACCGCTTTGATCCAGAATTTGCAAGTGACCCTAGGAATATTCGCTTTGGGTTGGCGACGGACGGTTTTACTCCTTTTAGTATCGGTGCTGCTCCATACTCGTGTTGGCCCATTTTCATCGCGCCATACAATCTGCCTCCTCATTTGTGCATGAAAGAGGGGTTTCTGTTCCTTGCCATGGTTATTCCAGGTCCCAAACATCCAGGGAAGAATCTCAATGTCTTCCTAGAACCGTTGATCGAAGAACTACAGGAGTTATGGATAGGGGTGGAGGCATTTGATATTGTTGCTAACGAAAAATTTACGTTACGTGCCACATATCTGTTTTCATTCCAGGATTTGCTGGCATATGGCATTTGGGCTGGATGGTGTGTCCATGGCCGCTTGTATTGTCCCATATGTATGGGAGACACTGATGCATTCATTCTAAAACATGGTGGCAAAGTATCTTTCTATGATTGCCATCGACATGAGCTGCTATCTCGGCATGAGTACAGATATGATACAGTTTGTTTTTGAAAGGGCACGACCATTACGGAACGACGACCTTCAAAGCGATTGAAAGGAGAACAGATAGTGGAATGGCTTGATGAGCTCGTAGATGACGATCAGGGCGGGTTCTTGGGTTACGGTGAAGAGCACAACTGGACTCATAAGTCTTGCCTTTGGGAGCTTCCTTATGCAAAGGCATTGAAGCTAGCTTACAACATCGATGTGATGCACCAGGAGCGTAATGTTGCAGAAAGCATCATAAGTATGTGTTTCGGCACGATAAAACAAAAGACAATGTGATGGCTAGAAAAGACTTAGCTGGGATATGTGATAGGTCTTGACTAGAGATCCAAATTAATTCAAATGGAATGGAGAGTAGGCCACGAGCTCCATACTGTCTCAAGCCGGAAGATAGTAAACAGATATTGAAGTGGTTGCAAACCTTAAAGTTTCCTGATCGATATGAAGCCAACATAAAACGGGCAGTAAATGTCAACACTGGTAAGCTCAATGGGTTAAAAAGCCATGATTATCATATTCTCATGGAGAGGCTTTTACCAGTAATGTTTCGTGGTTATTTTCATGATGAGTTGTGGAAACTGCTCGCAGAACTTAGTTACTTCTACAGGCAGTTATGTGCAAAGGTGATATCAAAGAAGTTGATGCGTTAATTAGAGAAGGTGGTTACTTCTTGTATGCAAAATGGACAAAGTTTTTCCACCCGGTTTCTTCAATGTGATGCAGCATCTGCTAGTGCATTTGCCATGGGAGGCGTTGGTTGCAGGGCCTGTCCAATTCGGGTGGATGTATCCTGCAGAAAGAGAATTGAAAAAGCTTAGGGCAATGGTACGCAACAAGGCAAGGGTAGAGGCTTGCATCGCTGAGTCATTTGCAATTAAAGAGATAAGCAACTTTTCAAGCATGTATTTTGCGGATAAACATAAGGTGAATGCGCCTTCGATGCGGTACCATACCGCCTGTGAAGCACCTAATAGCGAGCTAGAGATGTTCAAATGGAAGGGTAAAAGTGTTGGGGCTTCAAGTCATCGACACGTTGACTACGCCGAGCGCAACTCGACACTGTTGTATATGTTTACCAACATGGAAGAAGTGCAGCCATTTTTTGCGTAAGTGATGATGTCAATGTTTTAGGATTTACACATACTTTACATGTGTAGTATGTATTATAACATAGCTAACAAATGATGCAGGGTGTTCCAGAATGAATATTGGAAATCCTCTAGACAACCTACACAGAAGCAACTCAATAACCTCTGTCTTAATGGGTCAAAACAAGCGCCATGCTTAGTTCTGTGGTTTTACCAAGAAGTAATTTCCAACTCCCATCTCTTATAAGATCTTGACTCCCATCGAACTACACGTAATATGCCTTACACATACTTTACATGTAGTGCATGAAGCCCGAAAACCAAATACCAGAAGATCTACGTCAGCTATCAAATGGTGATGTGGCCGCTAAGAACTTCAGTCGGTACGATATCAATGGATTTCGTTTCCGAACAGCGAAATTAGAAGCGAGCCGTCCACTTGCAGCCACTTGCAACAGTGGAGTAGTCACTATAGCGGAGGATGCAAATGGGGACGCTCTTGAATACTACGGTGTGATCCAAAAAATATTTGAGTACACCTTTGGAGGCCCGAAAATACTCAAGGTAGTCTTCTTCGATTGTCCATGGTTTGATCCATGTAATGGCACACGCGTAGATAAATTCGGGATGGTGGAGGTGAAACACAACTCCCGGCTTCAAGGACAGTATAGTAACATTGTGCTTGCACATCAGGTGCAGCAAGTGTACTACATGACATATCCACACCCTAGTATGACGGCTTGGTGGGTTGCATGTAAAGTTAATCCTCAATTATATCCTCCCGATGATGTCAATGAGCTTGAAAGCAATATAGGATATAATGTTGCTGATGTGTATCAAAAAAAAGATGTAGGAGAAGACTTTCCAATATCTGATGAGGCAGGTCTCAATCAATTAGGTGCAGATGTCATGGAGCTATTAGATGAAGAGCTAGGTCCTTCCAATAGAAAACGTAGAAGGTCGCTAAGGATTAAAGAGATTCAAGAACGTCTTAATGCAATTCGAGTCCAAGACGCAGCGGATGATGCCAAGGGATTTTGGTAAGTATAATGTATATCCATTTATGTTATTTCATAATGTTATTCATTTATGTTATTTTATAATGTTATCCATTTATGTATATCCATTTATGTTATTTCATAATGTTATCCATTTATGCTTTCTTGTACTGACAAACTCTATTTAATTTGTACAGATGTTGAAACATGCGAAGAAAGTCTTTTCTAAGTCGAAGTCAAGGAGTAAGGGTTCTGATGGAGGATCGTCCTCGGTTGGGAACATTTTTCAAGGGACTGTGTAGAGTAGGGAACGACAGCGACAGTTACTTGGGTGTATGGAGGAGCAGGCTGCAGAGCAGGAGGAGCAGCAGGCGGAGGAGTAGCAGGCGGAGGACGAGCAACACGCGGAGGAGCAGGCGGAGGACGAGCAGCAGGTGGAGGAGCAGGCGGAGGAGGAGGCTCGAGCAGATGCGGAGTTGGCTGCATCCTAGGCAGCTGACCCAATGAGTGATGGAGTAGAGTTTGGCAGGCCGTCTTCTTCAGGTGGCACAATTAGGTATGATTCATACTAGTTGTCTCGTATTCGACTTCTACGTGTACTATGCAAGTGTTATGTGATCTAATCTATAAATTCTTTGTTACATGCTAGGTTTCGAAAGACCGTCTCCATCCGAGCGCGATGTAACCCTGTGGATAGGTCTGTGATTGTCCCCGTAGGAGACAGGTACTGATTGATGTATGTATTTAGGTAATACTAATTTCTTGTTATATATGTACATACTAATTTGATTTAATGTCTTTGATTGTAGGAGTTGGAGAGAGGTAGGTTGGACAGGGGTGAGCCACCGTACGTTGGTTAACTCGGCATTGGGGGCCTACTGGCTCTTCTACTACCTTGGCATGGTCACACTGCCCAACGGGGATCGAGTAGCAGCCAACAAGTGGGAGCATTGGGGGCTCAAGTAGCATGCGGATAGAGATGGCCAGGGTGAGGGTGGAGGCACCTGTCAGGGCACTATGTAGAAAGGTTTTTGGGTGAGTTGGCTTAGACTAACAATTAGATGTTTATGCAAATTATGCTTGCAAATTATGACTTGACATCATGTCATAACGCAAGAGCGATACCGCTTGGATGGCGAAGGCGACTATGAAAAAGACAAAATAGCAAAACATGTGTTCAAAAGGGCAGCCACCAAGGTCGTTAGAGACTCCTTCAGCAATGCTCGTATCTAGGCGATCGTGAATTACCATAAGATGGTTAAGAGTATAAATGTGAAAAAGACAGCAGAACTGAAGAAAATGCACCTTGAGGCAGAAGAGTTGGTTCAAGGAGGGATTGATTGGATCATGAAGGATCCTGAAGCTTGGAGGTGGATGTGCCAACATTGGGCAAGAACTGACTTTCAGGGGGCATCTAATAGGAATCGAGGCAACCGAACCAGTAAACCAGGGATGCAAAGGTTCGAGGCAGATGGGTTCGTCGGCAAAGAACAACGCATGGTATGTATGCATGTTAGCACCTTAAAATTTGATATAAGTTAATATCACTAACTTTGATACAAGTCAATGTCACTAACTTTGCATTGTTGGAGGCTAAATTGGGCACTAAGCCAAGCTTTGTGGACGTTTGGATTGAGTGCACAAAGGCCCAGATCCGGAGAATCCAGAGGTTTTGTGCGATGAGTAGGCAACCGAGAAGCTTGTAAGTATATTAAATCTTGTGAACATCGATTTGACAACTGCATATATATACACTAAAGAGAGTAGGGTACTAAAGACTCTGTTTTGCAGGCGAAGTACAAAGAGACTGTACTTGAACGCCATGGGGCGGAGTTTAATTGGAGGGAGGCGGCACCAGACGTTGAAGCCATATACCATGCTGGCGGTGGGTTACGCCATGGCAGGTATGTAAGCCTAAAAAAAGGACATGATGAATCATTGCAAGGCCGTACGATCATTGCAAGCCATATATTTCACTGTCTTTTGTCACTAGTTGTAGAATCATTGCAAAATAATGTTTATAGGTGGGGGTTGGGTGATGGTTCATTGGAGTACGATCGTATTCCAAGGCCGCCAAGGTCAAGACAAGGGAGCTCTTCTCGCTAGTCGAGAGCCCAGGAAGAAGCTCACCAAGCTCAACAGGAGGAAAATCGTAGACTTCGAGCGGAAACTCGCCAACTTCGAGAAAACAATGATTACATGATGAATTATATTGCGGTACGAACTATAACTCATTCATATCTTTAGTTGTTGCTATATAATTTTACATTTCCTTGTGATCTAAGTAATAAATCTTTAACAGGCCTTGTCTCAGAAGCTTGACGGAGCAGTTCCAGAGTTTCGACCTCCACAGCCTTCTTCATAGGTAAACTCGGGTTGCATCAATTAGTGCCTTTGAACCAACTAATCTATTGATATACATGTTTTGTAGGAGCCACCTACCTACTTCAGTGGTCCTATCAACCAAGGACCACCACTTGGAGATGCTTAGGGATGGATTGGATCCAATGCTCCAGAGTTTGGACCTCCTCAACTCTCACCACAGGTAAACTCTGCTTGTACCAATTAGTGCCTCTCAACCCGCTAATCTATTGATATACATGGTTTGCAGGTCCCACCTAACTACTTCATGACCACTCCTACCAGCCAAGGATCACCACTTGGAGATGCTCAGGGTTCTCAGCCTTATAACCAGATAATACCATCTGGCCAGGTACATAGTTCGCAATTTGAGTAAGTATGACGTAACCGACCTATATATTTTGAGTTCTTAAATATATATGTCATATCTATATGTCATATCTATATGTCATATCTATTTGTTTGAGTTGCAGGGATCCCACCCTCAACAATGGATCTATCCTACCCAAGAACCGCCCTTTGGAGATGCAAGCCAGGTCACTGTGTTTTCATTTTTCTCATTACTTAGCAACTAAAGCATGCATGTTCAATCTAAGTAATATGTGTCATTTTAACATGTAAAAAGGTTCGTACGTCATTGCCAAACAAAATGATTGTGTACATTCATGTCCTACTAAAAACTATTTTTTACCAATAATTATACATATGATTTGAAATTAGTAGGCATATTTAATTT
The DNA here is from genome assembly GCA_030272315.1 of Paspalum vaginatum. Lineage (NCBI taxonomy): Eukaryota > Viridiplantae > Streptophyta > Magnoliopsida > Poales > Poaceae > Paspalum > Paspalum vaginatum. The sequence continues at coordinate 5,207,844 of CM059016.1, forward strand.
CGTCCTATATAATCCTAGTTTATAAGAAGAATATCTCGATGCAGACCTCACATTCATATATATGCCGGGATGCTGACTTTCTCCCGACTATATGAATTATGCAGATGATATGCAGCGTTACTGCAATGTGGTTGATGGGCTACGAGCCGTCAACCTCATCAGAGGACCTGTGCAAATTTTATGATGTTGGAGGAATACTGTCATTTCCACTTAACATTCCAGGAACAGCATTTCACAGATGTATGCAGGTATATTCATGCGTAACAGCTTATAAATAAACGTTTTACTAGCTCATTGCAAACTTATCGTCTACTACTTGACGAATTGGAATGATCCCTGCTATCCTTGTCATCACCTTGACACTTGCAATACATTAATTGCCACAACCCATCCTGTAGGGCCGGAAGCATGTGCTCAAGGTCCTGAAACAACTGCTTGACGGTAGAAGAAATACAGAACCACGAGAAAACAACAAGGATCTCCTTGATCTGATGGTTCAAGAGCTAAATAAAGAGAAGCCTCTACTAACCGAGAAAGCAGTTTTGAATCTATTGTTCGCGCTGCTCTTTGCCAGCTTTGAGACAACATCGTCTGCAATAGCTGTGGCGCTAAAGTTCTTAACAGAAATCCCTAAAGCCCTGCAAGAACTAACTGTAAGTAAATGTCTACTCTCTATATGGGCATCATTACAATACATAATTTTTATATAAGGTACTAGATGCCACCATGCATGCCGTACATCAGAATTATACTGACAGCAGTGAATGCTTATTAAGACCACTAATAAGATAAAATACATATGATATATATTTGCAGGAAGAACATGAGCAAATCATGAAAAGAAGGACAAATCCCAACTCGGAAATCACATGGGAGGAATACAAGTTCATGAAATTCACCTCATGTGTAAGTTAAAACTGGAGCATTCATGCTTACTAGCTAGTAGCTGATTAATAGTTCATTTTATTCCAAAGCGTTATTTTTTCTCTCTCACCTTCTTCTTTCTTTTCTTTTTTTTGTTGCAGGTTATACATGAATCAATAAGGCTAGCCAACATAGCCGCTGCATTGTTTAGGAAAGCAAAACAGGATGTTCACATTAATGGTATTTTTCCTATTAAAATCACTACTTAACTATACTTGCAAAGGCGTGCGCGTGCAGATAAATATTCCATTACAAGGGGAGGGAGGGGGGAGAGAGAAATACCGAGAGATTGGTGCACTGATTTCAATTGATATCTTAACAAAATCTGCTTTAGTGCAGGTTATACTATTCCAGAAGGATGGATACTGATGGTTTGTCCTGCCGCCGCTCATCAGAATCCTATCACCTACAAGGACCCCGCCGTATTCAATCCTTGGAGATGGAAGGTTTGTACAAATTGATGCGTGGAATATCTCGTATGACACTTTAAGAGTAGTAGCAGAGGAAGTACATATCAGATCAATAGTATCACCTGAAATGCAGTATAAATGTAGTAATAATATACTTCATCTGCTTCAATGTTTGACTTTTCAACTGATTAAAAACAATTTACGTAAATATCGATTATTTTATTATAGTTTCATTTATAATCATAAGTATTTTAGAAGTGCCATTATATTTGTAAGTATCTGCACTAATTTTTGCAACCTAAAAGCTAGATGAAGAAGGATCTCTATTTAGGCTTAAAGGAGACCCCTTAACTTTTCCTAAAATAGAAAGTTATGATTCCACTGATTTGCAAAAAAAGGAAAGTTATTTTATTTACTTTACATTTATACTAGCAAAATGTCCGTGCGTTGCAACGGGAGAAAAAAATCCTTAAGCACATCTAGATCAATATATATAAGAATAGCCTCGCAAATAAATTCCATATCCTACTGTTTCAAATTTTTCCCTTGCATGTGACCGAAATTTAGGTGGTGTCAGTTTGGTTAGAAATATTTTTTTTAGCTTTTTGGTAATATATAGAACATCGACAACGGAGTCCATATATGACATGGGTACCGTTCTCACGTAGGCTGCTCCTGCCGTCTTAATCGGCTTTCCGAATAAATTATAAGCCATATTGTCTTGATGACTTCCATTAACTGAAAGCGAATTTTAGAGTGATGTTAATTGGGTTGGAAAGGTTGTCACTTGAACTTTCCATCGATATATATATAACGTAAAAAAAAGAGTCCGTATGCAATTTGGACATCCGTTTTTGTGTAGGCTCCTTCTGCAGTCTGAATCTGGTTCGCATTGTAGCTATGATTCGGATTATCGGATACAGGACGGGGAGGGCCTGACCAGCCGTGTCCACCTGTCACGACGGACCGTGAAACCACGTGTCACGACAGATTATTCGCTTTAATATTAGGTATAGATTAGGAAAAATAACTTTATAGTTCATGAATATTAGAAAGTAACTTTATGTTTTTAGATGTTCAGAAAGGTAACTTTGTTGGAAATAAAAAAATAACTTATCCTATAGAAGAATTAATTTTCCTCGATACTAGATGACTTAGAGAAGTAACATGAAATATGAAGTAACTCATTCAAACATACATTACAAAGAAAGTATCTTTTTTTTGCAAAAAACAATAAAAAAGTTAAGTTTGGTATGTAAGACGTAACATCTTATTTGTAGAAAGTAAAGTTCAAGATATAAAAAGTAACGTTCAATGTTTAAAAACAACTTTTATTTTTACAGAAAAATAACTTTAAGATGATAAAAAGTAACTTATACCATATTCATTTGAATCACCAAAACATAGCCAAGTGAGATTTCGTTTTGAAGTTTTTGTTACAACGAATAAGATGGTGTAATCGGATTTTGATTTGGATGCTCGGTTGTAAAACTATGGATTTTAAAAACGTGAGAGTAACTTTGCATGTGCGTCATTAATGTGCATGTCGTGTGTTGCTCAGGCAGCGTAGTAGGGAGAGATGCATGCGCATGTGCGTGGGAGATTTTTTTTTCCCCATATATAGAAAAATAGGCTTTCCATATATAGAAGCAGATCGAGTCTCTAGTTAAGTTTAAAAAGAGAGGGATTTTAGATTAAAGAGCCTTCTGTCTAAACATTCAACACGTACTCACAGAGACAGCTCGCTAGAATCACAGGATTTTAGATTTAGGCTGCGTTTGAGCTCTTCTTTGTATGTAAATGTAATCAAGATTGTATATGGTATGTATAGTATTATCCCACCATCAGCAGAGTAAACCTATATATGCATCTCCATGTCTACATCTTCCATATGCCCAAATGGCGGCTAGTATCCCTACTAAATACAAGTATTTGTATAATCAACTATAAACTAACATCTATAAAAGTTTTACTTTCATCAAAGGTTGTCTAGAAAAAAGAGCTTAAGCTGGAATAAATATTGTAAGCTAATTGGTTTTAAAATATACTACCATATATATGCAGGATATTTCTGAACCAGTTGGAGGTTCCAAGGATTTTCTAGCCTTTGGATATGGATTGAGGTATTGTGCTGGATCTGACTTTGCAAAACTTCAGATGGCTATTTTCCTCCATTGCTTGGTTAGAAAGTACAGGTATTAATTGTACTTTGCCAAAAATCACTATTTGTATTGATTATTTACAAAAAGGAAAGGAAAAGACACCGAAATTCTCTTAATGCCATTAATCTTGTTTCAACAGATGGAAAGTCATCAGTGGAGACGTGGTGCTTTCTCCTGGGTTACGATTTCCTAATGGTTTTCATGTCCAAATTGTACCGAAATCTTAAACATGTTTCTAGCCACTATAAAATACTAAGTGAAATGGAATTCATACAGTATCAGGTATACATGCACGAGCTGGCGGTTGAAAATAAACTGGCACTGTGTCAGTAGTAATGAGTGTATGGTTCATTACATTGTCCATGTTTCTTGTAGGACTTGTTCATGATGTGTAAATCGAAATATGTGCCAATTATGCTGTAACTATATATTATTTCATCCATAAATGCAAAATGAAACTGTATTGTTTGCATCCACTTCACTAGGACACATCATGTCAGCTGATTCAATTGAGAGAAAATAAGTTCCACGAAAAAATTATCAGAAAAGAAAATAAACAGAAGTTGTCCTGCCATGTCATCAGTAAAATTGAAGATGCCAAAAAATGAGTAAAATTTATTGGCGGCCCCAAGACTTGTCTGCCATGTCATCAAGATCCTCCAACTTCGAAAATGCATATCTATATCCCACAACTACTAATTATGTCACCTCCGTCCCCATGTCATGCAGACTACTGGGTGATGACATGGCCTGAGCAGCACATCTCTAACCTCCCATCTCTCTCACAACGCTATGGGGAACAGCTCCGGCTCAATGCGGCATTGGCCTGGCCACCGGACCGCCTCGAACATTCTTATTATCCTCCTCCATTACCATCCTTGCAAGGGGAGCTGCACCTCAGGGAGGTGCACCCCTTCCGCGACATGTGCACGGGCGACGGCGCGTGCCACACCATCTTCCCATGCCAATGCTGCTTCGCATGCTGCCCACCGCGAGGCTCTCCACCGCCCCAGAGGATGCGGTGCCATCCACGTGCCTCCTAGGCAACTGGTTGGCCCTACGGCCCCTTCTCTAGTCCCCCGCTCCACCAGTCCCCCGTGCCTCCTGGTCGAAGTCGTAGCTATGCCTAGACCCAGAACGCGTCCTACGGTGCTCGACTGTCTTGCTCAACACTGCTCCGGACCCGACAAGCTCTGGCTGAGCCGGTCACATAGGATTAGGATCGCATCCACCTCCACCTTGGTGTAGCTGGCTAGAGGTGTGCACTGGCACCAAGGGCAGCACCACCACCGGCGCAGCTTCTCTACTGTCGCCTCCGGATGCACCACTGCTTCTTGTTTACCTTCTCTTGCTTGGGCACCACGGTGTCACTAGCCCTCACAACGAACACTGCGTTCTTGTTGGCCGTGGCTGCGGCCGCCCTCCTAGGCTGCTATGACAGCGTGCGTGTGCATGAACTCCACGACAAGGTGGCAGTGGAGTAGCGGTGGGTGAGAAGTCTTGGGGACTATCTCCTTGGTGTGATGAGTGATCGTCAATACATGGAGTGGACTAATGTCGTGACTCTGTGGAGATTCCGCTCTGCTTGGCTTATGATGGTGCAAGTATACAGATGACACGTTGGTCGGCAATGGTGGTTTGGACATGAGAGTGATGCATGCCGATGAACCATGTGGAGGTTGACTGACCTTGTGGTGGTGAAGGGCGGCCGAGATACTTCGGCCACAAGAAAGTTGTACGAGGCCATGGGTGATCCACTCCAAGGTTTACGGCAAGCGAATAGGGATGAAAAGAGGAGCTAGCTCAACTGAGGCTGAACATGCATTGACATCGGTCATGTGTTGATGTGCCGGAAACATCGCGCATGAAGGTTTGGTGGTTTGCCCTCAAAACTACCACCCGATAGCGTTTCGTAGTTTCTCCATAAACTACAGGTGGAGGTCTCACGGGGCACATGGCGCCATCATTGAGTTTGTGTTGACACAAATCGAATTACTTAAAGCGCTGTGAACGTTGGATTGGAAAGTAAGGGTATTTTTGTAATTTCCTCTCGCACAAGCTGGTGCAAGCTAAGGGAGGACAGCTTCCCGGATTGTACAATTCGGGCTCCCAACTTTTACAATCTGGACCACAATCTGTAGTGTTTGGATCACAATTCAGTTTTTGGAATCCAGTTTTTAAAATTTGGTGGGATCCAAACAGGGCCTTATGGCCTTTACAGTGGTCTCCAACGGCTGCCTAGCATGAGAGCCTTAGTACCGGTTGTATCCACAACCGGTACTAAAGGGTATCCACCATCGGCTTGGGTGGATAATCTCTACAATAATGGTTGAAGCTACATATTGGTATTATATTTGTGCATTCAGTTCTAGACCATGCAGTTGGTACTAAGGACAGTGACCGGTTTTGTAGTACCGAAAGCTAATCTGATACTGGAGGGGGTTTCCAACCGGTACTACATGCCGATTCTCTAGTAGTGGATTAAGCTTCAATGGGTCCCATTGTTGTATAATTCATGGCGAGCTAGAACATAATATTTTATGTAAAAAAAGCTGTTATTCCACATTATATCCTCAGAATGTGGTTGGTCAACCGTACATAAATGTAATATAGCTTAAATATGGTGTTTCGTTTCCTCTATAAATATAGAGGCTGCTACATGAAAAGACTGCTTTTATCTAAATAAGTTTATTCTCCTTGTCTCACGTGTTCTAAGACCTGTTGGTTGAGTTCTCTAAATCAGTGGAGCATCGGGTATAAACGGGCTCTTTTGTAATTTTGCAATCAGAAACAATGTGGATCGATCGCCGTCTCTGGTTGGAAGCTACGCAATTGACCAAACCAAACTGATACGCAATAGATTACAGTCAAATTCAAGGTGATTAAGCGTCAGCATGTTTCTTTATTCAGTTTTTTATGATATACTCTTTATATATTTCACCGGATAGCTGTTTGGCTTGCTGCGACTGCATACTGGTCGGTCATGCGTAACCTCATTGACTTCGTCTCTTTCCATAGCGGTTGGATTAGAGCCTATGGGGCTAAATTATTTAATACAGTAAAGAAAGCGACACGTAACAAAAACATGGAGCACTTTTTGATGGCATCTTACTTAGGTTATCTTAATTGGAAATTAGTGCATATTATTGTTAGAGCACTTCACTCCTTATAGCACAACATTGTCCACTATATATTTTAACGTATGATATGTATGTACATGTATCATGAAATACATAGCTGGGAGTAGCCACATATGAAATAAATCCATATTAAGCTCCCATGTGTCACAAACTTGCCATGCCCAACAATATGTACCAAAAGATTTGTGTGTATCCAACCAATGTAAAATATGCATGTACATGATTGAGTATGTATACATTCTAGTTTAAATAAAAATACCCCCTTATAAGGGGATGACGAGTTTACGGTTTCTTCAAATTAGAAGGGAATGTGGCAAACATAGGCCAAATGCCCACCGGTTATATTAATTACCGTCCCAAAATTCTTAGCCGCTACCCTTATTAGTCAACCCGTCTTCCTCACAGCAGTATATTTATTTCCAAAAGGAAAGAGGTAGAAGCCGTCAATTACGTTAGTTAAAATCAAGGTCCCACCTCTTAACTCTTAAGCCAGGGGTAAATGTGTCATTCTCACCTATCACTAATATGTCCTAAAATATATTGTTCCCTTATATTTTAGTAGGACGGAGGGGATACAAAATAAAGAGGCACTTTATTAACTTTACAGTCAGAAATGTGGATTGATGTATACGCGCCATCGTCCCTGGTCGCAAGCAAGACGAAGGACCAAAGGAAACTTATAAACAATAGATAACCATCAAATTGGAGGTAATTAAGCGTCAGCATATTTTTTATTCAGTTTTTTTATCATACTCTTTATATACTTTTTATCATGCGCATTAGAAAGGAATTTTCATTAAATATTTATTTATTTCATGGCATAGATGCTTGGCTTGCTGCGATCGAATACTGCTCCATGCATCGTACCTCGTACGTGACCTTATTGACTTCCTGTCTTTTCTTCAGAAATACATAACAAATTACATGTGGTTCGTTTACATGTGCTATCGCAATGGTAGCTTCCCGGTTATAGTTGAGAAAAAATAATTAGGCGAGCTGGTCCAAGTCTCTTGCGGCATCCGAATAAATACAATTTTTACGGTGGTTGAAAAAAATAGGAATCGTCCATCAGGAGAGATCTAACGGTTTAAAAATAGACGGTACCGGTACCCGACGGTACCAAATAGTAGGGTCCGGTACTAAAAATGGTGGAACCGGTAACCTTTTTTTATTTTTTAATTCCACAAAGAGCATAAAACCTTTAAAAATTAAAAAAAGTAGTGGTACCGTCTGGTATCGGTAGATTCGTTTCCAACCACTGTAAAATATATCCCGAATAAAATAAAAAAAAGAATTACACATTTGTCATTTAAGTTGTTTCTTTTGCCGTCCTCTTCGGGGGTGGCAGGTTGCCCAGTTGGCCTTCTTTTTTTATCAATGCAATCGTAGTTCTCAAGCTTTGTTGGTTGACATAGTCAGAGTCCATACCTTTTATATTTAAACTACACTATCTCTATTTACAATGTGTACATAGTATATATGCACGATCCGCTTTACTCATACTTAGACAAAAAGACTCCAACAGCAGGGATCGGATCGATAGGCCCGGTACTACAACTGAACAAGCTGGCCATGCCTGATGGTCCCGTGGATACATGGGACAAGTCGGTTTGCACAAATACAAATATTAAACCCCCGTTTTTCAATATTTTGTTAGATTTTGATTTGTAAAAGATGCAAATAAGAGAGCGGAGAATTAGCTATGGTTAAATAAGTGCACAGTGGATTGGTTCGATTGGCTAACCCTCGATCGATTGTGACCCTTTGTATATATAATGACGGCAGGTCTCGCATCTTCCACAAGTCAAAATCGAATAAAATCGTGCAAAATCGGCTAGCATACTTGTATTCACGTAAACCGGCTTGTCAGGACCTGAGCTCCTTGATGGCGGCCTGTCCGGTACCTACTGCTGAACCATGACTGTTGGTGTCTGACGACTGTGTAGTTTTCCTTTTCTTAAATACTTTCTCCGGTTTTAAATATTCAGATAGCGTGGCACATGTAAAGGACTGTGATAGCCCATCTAATTTCTTAAATACTTTCTCCGGTTTTAAATATTTGATAACATTGATTTTTTTCACAATTTCATAAGTTACCATTTATTTTTTCTATTATTTGTGTTATGATTAAAGGTGGTTCATGATTGATTTGCAATTTCTTATTCCATATATATTTTTAAAAAAGATAAATGATTAAACCAAAATGACGAAGTTAATGAGGTACCGGTCACGTATGACGGGGCTGTATTCCATCGCTGCAAGCCATGCATCAATCCGGTGGAATATATATAGAGTATGATAACAATTTAAAAAAGAAACATGCTGGCGCTTAATAATTACCTTCACATTCGTTTGGTCCGTCGTCTAGCTTCCAACCAAGGGACGGTAACGTCTGTACATCGATCCGCATTTCTGATTGCAAAATTAGAAAAGTGACCCTTGTATTTTTTTATATCATGGTAATATATGTATAATTGTATTAGTATATATAAATTAATATGCATTTTATATTGGTATATATAGATTAATACGTCTATATACTCTGCACACGTACATGTATACTCAACATACATTTTGCGTCAGTATGATCACATACACCATGTACACACCTTTTGTATATGGGGCCAGATTCAGACTAAATCTTGAGGTATATACGTGGATGTTGCGAGTTTGCAACATATATGGGAGTACAATGGATTTATTTCCTAGGTGAGCTATTCCCACCGATGCATTTATTGATTCCTTGACACACAAATTATAACAAAATATATAGTGGACAGTTACTATGTAAGAAAGTAGAAATAGATTTCCTTCCTTGATGGAATAAATTGTGAAAGAAAAATCCTGATGTGATAATGTAAGTTAAAATATTTTGTAGAACTACCGTATTTTAGTTTTTTAGTTGTGCTTAGGTGCAAATCTGACTAGATATAACTGAATTAGTTTATACTGAGAACAAAACTATATAACATGGGAAAATAAGAAAAAATGCGGGTAATGAGTTTAAACATTTTGGCTAAATATTATTAAATAATGTTTAGGAATAATAAATGATAAAATAGACTAATTAAAAAAATCATACAACATTTTAAAAATTGATCAAATTTAGGTGATTTGGCTTATGCCGTTACCATACTATAACTAAACCAAGTAATTGTATAGATTTCCATGATTAAATGAGAAGTGCCAAATAATTAAGAGTATTAAAAAGAAACGTCTAATACAAGGTAAGGAGTTATTAAAAGTATGAGAGATTTTCGGTGCTTGGAATTAATTGTGGTCATTCATTGTCTATGATCCGATGGCTATAAACGTAGCAAAACCTATTGAAACAAACTAGCTAGCTAGAGTGTTGGACCGGAACCTAAACTCATGGCCTTGAAACCTAAACGATGTGGACCCGAAACTTAAAACAGTGTTGCAAATTATTTATACTAGTCCATCAACCCGTGCTCCGCACGGCCAATAGTCTCTTATGCGGTACTTTATCAAAATATGGATAGTTTTCATATAAATTTAAGAGGTTCATTTAGGTTATCTCTGTCACAATATGGATTGTCCTTTCTTCCTTTTCTGTTTCTGGCCACCCTAGCGGTCTTGTCGGGTCTCAGCGTTGTGTTTGTTTGAACTCTCCACTTCTTAATAAAAAATGTGCTCCGCACGTTCTAAAAAAATTGCTATTCCAAACGCTACAGAAAGCAAGGTTGCCAATCGATATAAGGATGAAGTCGTAATAAGAAGCAAGATGCTTAGCTATAGCACAAACTTGTGTACTTCCGCCGTGCTGTATTGCCAACGATGATACTGACAAAGATATAGGAATCAAGATGTTTATTACCTTTTGTTAATTCGGTTATTGCCGATGATAATCTGGTTTAAAATATTTCATAAACGAAGATGCATATATTTTTTTAATTGTATAGTATCAGCAAGTACCAGGTATGTACTCACGTCCGCCTTGCTTGGGTGTGTACGTGATTACGTCCACGATGCTCTCCGTTTTGATACAGAGAACAACGAATTAGCAACCTGCTGAATGCACACATTAATCTAGTCTTAGCCTGTACTGGGATGAGAAACTTAACTTACGGTTGGTGCAATGGCAGCGCATCAGCCCTCTTGGAATTCCATATGCCTTGCAGTCTCCGTCGTCCTAGGTCCTGGGTCTGGCCTCCTGGCTGGCTGGCTCCGCATGCTACACGCAAAGATGGCCGGGCATGCATGCCAGCGGCCGAATAGTGACGATGCGTCTACACCGCAAGCCCTGGACGCGGTAGGGGGTGGTTGGTTCGGTTCTCACGGAGAGGTAGGGCAGAATCTAGCGTCATAGATTGATGGCATAGGTGGGTAATTTTAAACCAATTATTCCAAGTTATTATAGGATATATATCCAATGGCTATTGGGGTTATACGACACCAAATTGATGGTCAGACGTTTCTGATTATTGTGAGAATTTCTAAAATTTATCTTTTTTTCTAGCGTATCTGTTGAGGATTAACGTGGAGACTCCAAAAGAAACCTCTAATTAGTAATAGTAAAATAGGAGGAACCAAAGGTTACTTCCAAGTATGTAGTAAAAAATCACATAAAAATATATATTTATATTATCATTGGAGAAGGCAGCAACCGTGGCGGCACAGCCGAAGTCATTAGTCTAATTGAAGATCGGAAGATTATATTCTAAGACTTAGAGGGACTTTACATGCGGTTATGCACATTATATTTAATGCTGACGTTGGAGAAGGCACAACGCAGCAACCAATAGGAGCAACTGCGACGACAGATTCAGGTTCTCTGTGTCGATCTACGTGAACTCATCTGCCGTCGTGGCACACGAGCTTAGCTGTGTTTGGATCCCTCTAAATTGTAAAAGCTGGATTATAAAATCTAGATTGTTAAAAACTGGATTTTAAAAAACAAATTGTAGAGGCTGTTTGGATCCTCCAAATTGTGAAGTAAGTGGATTATGCATGAAAGTGCCAAATGTCAAAAATACCCTGATCTTTGGTGCATAATAGCCACAAGCCCACAACTTGGTCAAAAAAGCGAGGGCATTTTGGTAATTATATACCCTAGAAGCTGGTACAAGCTGGGTGCTTCTAACTTGCAGGATTGTGCAATCTACTTCATTGGATTTTACAATCCGGATCAAAAGCTAGTGCCATTTGGATATTCCACTAGCTTTTGCAAATCAGATTGTGCAATCAAGAAGGGATCCAAACAGGGCCTTAATTCTGGTTCTCTATTCTCTATTTTCTTCTGATACGACACCCTGCCCGGTCCTGCAGGATCATCAGCGGCTCGATCGATATCGCAGGTCGGGAAGTTGGTCAGTTTAGACGACTGGAGCGGAATGCATGGTCAACTTCCCACAGTCTAGCGACGATACGACGATACGTGTACGCTACCTCCAGTTTTTATATATGGTTCATCTTGGGCTGCTAAACTGAAAGTGATCTGCACTCCTCTCCTGCGCGTGTTTGTGAAATTGAGAGATCATGAAGCTAGCTGCTAAATAATGGGTCTCGTCTCATCTCTCGCTCCAATACGAATCTGCAAGTGCACCGTAGGTAGGTAAGAAACAGAAGAGACACATTCATTCCATGCTGCATTTCGGTAACAACGGCCGGGTACAGAGAAACTTTGTTAAGTGAAAAAAAAAGTGCCATCCTTGCAATCCGGTCAAGTCCGGGTCCCATCAGTGCTCGAGAAACGTTACTGCAAGTCTGCTAGCAGGCAGGTTTAATTCTGCCACCATGTATTCATCCAAGCTGCTGACTACAACTAAAGAATCGATTGAACCGAAAAGAGAGAGACCATGAGCGACGCTGACCTTGCGGGCGACTATGGTAGGTTGGGCACGGATCATCAAAAAATAAACGAGGGGTAACATGGATAAGTCGGAGACTCTCTTACCCTGCGTCGTCCCTAAGGCGTGAATCAGGCTGACACTCACTATAGCGCCACCACCACCACAACCCATATGCCTTAGCCTGGCCACCGCCGCCACCGCTCCCACTCAAACCACCGCTGCCGGCTAGCTGCAGTACCTCAAAAAGGTTGCCGCCGTGCCTCCATCTCTCTCTCCCCTCATCTTTGCACCTCCACTGCTACCAGTTCCCTATGCCAGGATTTACGCCCCCATTGGTATCATAGTCCCCTTCATCGTTGAGCTGCTGGGGCCGCATTGCCAACACCAACATGCACTGCAAGCACCCGAGGACTCTTGTCAACTGAAGTACACTCAGTTCAAGGCAGAAGCCTAGTGCTATATATTATCTTAATTGGCACACGGTCTGGTGCAGTCTTATACTACCTCCGTTCTTTTTCATTTGACACGGTTGATTTTTTAAAAAACTTCAATCACTCCTTTTATTCAAAAAATTTGTGTAAACATTTAAAAATACAATACATGCTTAAACCAATCTTAACAATAAAACATATAACAAAAAACAGTAGACGATAATTTACGAATTTTTCAATAAGACGAGTTATTGAAGTTTTAAAGAAAAGTCAATCGCGTCAAATAAAAAAAACGGAGGGAGGGAGTACATCGTTGAGCTGCTTGTACACACCGGAGTTCTTGAAGACGGCAGTGGAGGCGGGACTCTCCTTGCATGATCTTGAACGTGCGGAACGTGAGCTGCAAGAGGTAAGCCCTTCCGTTGAGTTTTCAAGTTTGGATAAAAGCAAGCACCATGGGCCGGCAAAGTTCTGGCATCCATGGTGGAACAGCAGTCGAAGGTTCCTCCTTGGAAAGGACCATTGCCCCTATCTAGAGTCTCGCCGTTGCAAACTCTAGGGGATCTGATAAACTCGGCAACTCGAGTCTCAGAGGCAGGTTCGAAAGGGAAGGTCCGACGAGCTCCGACATTATTGTCCTCGCCGGCGGCGGCGTCAGGCACGGTCGATGCAGCGAATGACCGATTTGCATGCTTCCATGCAACAGAGAATCAAGGAGCGTCACTCGCGTTCAGTTGCAGGTGAAGATTTGATTTTGAAATGTTCTGAGCCATGGAAGTCAAAACAGGTAAAGGTGTTGATTGGCCCAAACATGTGGTTTTGGCCCAACCCTGGCCTTACCATGTTCTTCTCACGTACGGGAACTGGGCATAACTTTCACTCTCCTCGCCGTGCCGATACTCAAACCCTAAAACGCCCCAATTCTTATTCTACGCGCGCGCTGCGCGACCCTGGTGGCGCGCGGACGCGTGGCGAGCGTCCGAGCGTGGCTTTTCCGTTTCCGTTTCGGCAAAACCTCGTCCATAGCATTTCGAAACTGTTCTCCCTTTTTTTTCTTTTTACCACCACGCCCGTTGCTTTCTCCTGCGAGACGACAACCTCGGCGACTTCGCCGGCGAGCGACCGCCGCGCGAGCCCCGTGTCTCAACCTGCACGGAGTAAGGAGTCGTAGCCTGTCGTCCCCTTGCATTCTCCATTCCCGGGTCGTACGCAGCTCGCCCCCCAGCTCCCCTTTTTTCGCCTTTTTTTTTTTGTTGCTTTTTTCCCCTGGCGCATCGATTTGATTTCTCTCTGGATTCAGGGTGGAGACGAGAACCGCCGGTGAGCAACTGCGCAATCCCCACACGTCAAAGGATCTAGTGAGGGGAAATAAAATCTCGCGGAGAACACGGCGCAAAAGGGGATCCAGTGTAGGAGAAAGCTCTCTGTTCATCTTCTCAGGTGGTGGAAATGAAGCAAGGAAGGGGGGAGGGTGCTGGTGCTCGATTGGAGGGGGAAGACGAGGGACATGGAGGCCTGCAGCATGGAGAAGGAGGTGTGCCATGGCTAGTTGCTGCACATCCACCTGGGGAAGAAACAGGGGAATATTTTTGTAGTTACCGCTGCTTCTCAGTTCCTTTGCATTCATCAAAGTGGGTTTTCTTTTTTAGGCTGAGAGGAGACTAGGAACAGCTACAAGCTTTGATGTGAATATTGATATATGTTCAGCACAATATCAATGCCATGATGATTTTCTTTTGTTGCTTTTCTACTAAACTGATGTGAATTGATATATATTCAGCCCCACAAAGGAACTGAGAAGCAGCGGCCAGCCTGGTTGAAGCAAGGAACATGAGAGAAATTAATCACTAAAGAAGGAAACAGAAAAGAGATAGGTAAGGCTCTATTTTACATTCTCGAATGTGGGTTTTATTCTGCTTTGTTTTTTAGGCTGTAATGAGACTAAGAACACGTAGAGAGAAACTAGAACCAGGTCTAGCGTACATGCTCTGCTATGAATATTAATATATATTCAACAGGGCCGGCAATAAAACTCACTTTTCTCTGTAGATTTGTTTTTTCAATTAAAGAAGATTAAAAAACTCACTTTGCTCATATTTTATCAGTAGTTACTGCCAACTTTTCTCCTTCGGTAAGCTGTAATGAGCTGTGCATCTCTTTTCACCTAACCTAATCTCAGTCTCAGGTGCCACTGCAAATAAAATATTATGTTGACACTGAATAACAGTGATCGCCGAGCAAGGTGTTCGGTCAGGTGTGCAAATCATGAAATCAGTAATAGTGCACATTTATTAGGAGAAATGAGCGATCAGCTTACATTATATGGCTGCAGATACTGTTGGTTGGACAAGAAACTAGTAAAGATTTCATACCCATTAAATTTCTTCACCAATCAATTACTACCATCAATCACGCTGTTATTTACCAACTTGCAGCATTAGTTGAACCGGCGTATACACACGTCCAGGAATAAGCAGACATCCATCTTTGTTTGTTGTTCATTCATCGTCGTCGTCGTTTTTTCATAAATCAAACTGGTAGAAAATTCACTTCTATTATTAGCTACGGTTGCTCGTAAATTGTTGATTTTTTTTTATTTTAGGGAGTCTCTTTTCCTGTATTAGTTATGGACTTATGGTTGTAGATTTAGTCAAGACAGAATTTATCCATATGAAAATTGCGCATATTATGTTTTTTCGTTTTCTTTTAACTTGCCAATGCATCTTATGTTTCTCAACTTTTTCTTGTCCATATTCGTTGTGCAAGAGACGTCCCAAGCAACAGGCATGAGCTATTGATTTGTAGGTTGTGCCAGCACAAGGGGTAGGAAAAAACAGGTGTCATTTCTTGACCCAATTACTCTGCCAATTTCCATATAGCAGTATTGTACCGGCCTATACAGTGGGCTGCTAGCTTATCGCTCAATGTTTTCTTTGTCTAGTTTGTATCCTACACTCCTAGTACCTGAATGAGAGTTTATTATTTGAGCGAAAGTTGGGACTACATAGTTTCGATGGATAAATTCAAAGTTTTTATTACTTAAGTGAAAGTTTTATAACCCCTGCATAAAGTTTTTGAAAATACGGTTCAAAGTTTGGAAGGTATTAAGTTTGTCCAATGAGTTAAGTAAAAGTTTAACATACCAAAAGTTCAATCAAATTCACTTCAAATTTTATTATAATACAACTAAAATAATTTCTTTAGTTGAATGAAAGTTTTCATGTAAAATATCTCTCTCACCAAATTCAAAATCTTCTAAAATATGATCGAGATATTTTTGTTGTCTACTATAAAGTTTTGAAATACTCCAAAGTGTATCAAAACTGAGTAAATAGCTTTCTTTTAGTAAGAAGACATACTAAAAGTTTATTCATATTCACTTCAATTTTTTATTATAATACATCTGAAAGATTTTCTTTAGTTAACTAAAAGTTTTCATGTTTACTGTACAAAGTTTTTGAAAATATGGTTCAAAGTTTGAAAGGTATTTAGTTTGTCCAATGAGTTAAGTAAAAGTTTTACATACTGAAAGTTCAATCAAATTCACTTCAAATTTTATTATAATACAACTAAAATAATTTCTTTAGGTGAGTGAAAGTTTTCATGTAAAATGTCGCTCGCAATCCAAATTCAAAGTTTTCTGAAATATTGATTGAGATATTTTTCTTGTCTTCTATAAAGTTTGAAATACTCCAAGTGAATCGAAACTGAGTGAATAGCTTTCCTTTAGTAGGAAGTCATACTAAAAGTTTGTTCATATTCACTTCAGATTTTATTATAATACACCAGAAAGATTTTCTTTAGTTAACTGAAAGTTTTCATGTAAAATATCTCTCGCAATCCAAATTCAAAGTTTTCTGAAATATGATTGAGATATTTTTCTTGTCATAAAGTTTCAAATACTCCAAGTGAATCGAAACTGAGTGAATAGCTTTCTTTGAGTAGGAAGTCATACTAAAAATTTATTCATATTCACTTCAAATTCTCTCGAAAGATTTTCTTTAGTTAACTGACAGTTTTCATGTAAAACATTTCTCACAATCCAAATTCAAAGTTTCTTGAAATATGATTGAGATATTTGTTGTCTACTATAAAGTTTGAAATACTAAGTGGTTTTTTGAATAGATTGAGCTTTCATTAAATTTGTTTAAAATTCTTCGGAAAATAGTGAATGGCTTTCTTTTACTCCATATAAACTAGTGAAGTTCATAATCACCTCCAGCAAAATTCAATTATGTTATTTTGTTCAAAACTCAAAGTTCTTTCAAATTCAATTCAATTTTTAATCTATTATTATAAAAGTTTTTAGTGTACTTGCGTAGAGTTTTTTCTACAGTGGGGTTTCTTAAAGTTGTGCACCCACATAATTTCAAGAGGATGTTCAAACTTGCTTACCTTCATTCTGTGGTGGTTAATGTTTTTGAGATGAGTACTCTTACTCTGATTGCGTCATCCTCCAAAAATCTATGAGCAACACATGCTATGACCCTCACGTTCTCTTTTCATTTTTTTTTCAATGTGACATTTTTCAGATTAGTGCTATTATTCAAAGTATATAATATGGAAGAGTTTTACCTACATGCGCATTTAGCTATACTCACCTTTAATAGACCAATAAGTATATATATATTCTGATTTATTTTTGTTGCACTAGTTAAATCAAATTAGCCTTTTCCTTAACAGTAAATTTGCATCATCTTGTTTCCATATTCATTCCTTTTTTTATTTGATAATAAAGCTGTGATAGTGGCATCTTTTTGTCGTCGAACTCATGATATTACTTGGACCTAAAATCCACTTTAAATTTTGTTATAATACAAGTAAAAGATTTTCTTTTGTTAACCGAAAGTTTTCATTTAAAATATCTCTCAATCCAAATTTAAAGTTTTCTGAAATATGACTCAAGTATATTCGTAGACTATTATAAAGTTTTGAAATACTCCAAATGTTTTTCTTGAATAGACTGAGCTCTAGATTTTTGTTTAAAAGTTATCGAAATTTTATTTGTAATTCAACTAAAAGATTTTCTTTTAGTTAACTGAAAGTTTTCATGTAAAATGTCTCTCTCAATCCAAACTCAAAGTTTCCTGAAATATGATTGAATATTTTTTTACTACTACAAAGTTTGAAATACAACTCTTTTTCTGAATAGGACCTGAGCTAAACTGAGTGAATAGCTTTTCTTTTTATGTAACCTGTGAGATGAGTACTATTAATTTGAATTGTGTCATCCTCTCAAAATCTGTGAGCAACACAAGCTATTACCCTCATGTTTTTTTAATTTTTTTTTCAATCTGACATTTTTACACTCTCTATGTATACTGCAGTACTGCTTTAATTTTGCTTCACTAGTTCAATCCAATTAGCCTTTTTAACAGTACAGTTGTGCCATCTTCTTTCCATATTCATTCCTTTTTGTTTTTTAATCTGTGATAGCGGCATCTTTGTGATGAGAGATATTTTGTCCATATCTCTACCAGTAATCCTTTTCTTTGTTTCAGGGGTGTAAAAGTGGAGTTCTACCACTAAGACGGCACCAGCCTATTTTTACTAACTTAAGTGATTTGACAATTGGGTTCTGTATTTTACTACACCATTATATTGTTAAGAGAATGAAGAACTTCTATGTACTACATGTTTGTTTCCACCTATATATGCGTACAATCACCCAGCCTATGAATTTCTACCCTCTTCACCTACAATCCTGTAGAAGAAAATTTTTTAGCATGCCTGGTACAGAAGAAATTCGAAAATCATTGCAATTTTCAAAAATCAAACATACGTGCAAAGATACTTTTTTAATATAATTTACATATGCTACTTTTACATCTATATGTATGTATAATCCCCCCACCCTAAATTCTACCCTCTTCACCCATGGTCCCGAAGAAGAAAAAAGAAAAACCACTGTGGTTTTTAAATTTTTTTCAAACTCATATAGATACAAATGAAACTGATATGGGAATCTGTAACGCGCGGGAATGCCCAAATACGGAAACCTGACTACGCGCTCGGCGTGACTAATTAGCGACCTGGCCGCGGGGCCGTACGATTAGCGAAGCCACGTGAGCGTCGAGTCGAAGCCGATACGGGAAAGGAGAAAGCAGCCCGCCTCCGCGTCCGTACCGTGTGGGGGGCTCAGCTTGCGTGCGCCGCGCACGCGCGGAGTAAGATCCCCGAGATTCATGGCGAATCATGCCTAGCAGCATCTTCAGGGCCAACCTCCTGGTGCCCATGGTGGTCGAGGCTTCCCTCAAAACCGTTGACTCGTTGAGGCTACCGGGGTGGACGCGGACGCCTTGGTCGAGGTCGTGGTGGTGCTCACTCCGGTGGCCGTGGCTATGGTGGGGTCTGGAACTATGGCCAGAGCACATACAACTCCAACTATGGGTACAGCTACAACTCAAACTACGGGAACGTCTACAGCAAGTTCCAAGCCTATGGTGGAAGACATGGTGGCCAGTTTGCGCCGATGGGGTCGGCACCACCACTTGCGGCAACTGGCCCTGACGCGTTGCCGGCTGCTGTTGTTGGCTCTGCATCAACAGGCGCAAGTGGCGGTGCTACTTCGATGCATAATGTCAGGGGGCCAGCTGCGGCCTCGGGGCAGATGGCCGGAAGCAACTTGGCAAGTGTAAGCATTGGCGTGGAAAATCAACAGGTGATGACTACTGCTGCAACAGCTTCGGCTGCGCTGGAGGGCACGGAACTATTCCCTTCAGGCAATGTGAATGCAGGAAAACAAGTAGAAGAGTATGAGCAGATGGAGATGGATCAGAGCGCTCAAGGAACTCAAGGAGGCTCAAAAACTGGTAAAAAGCCATATTGCTATCGTTGTTTCACAAAAGGCCATATTAATACGGAGTGCACTGCTGTTTTGTGCTGTGATATATGTGACAGTGATGGGCATGTCATGAAAGCTTGTCTTTTATCAAAGGGACCAAAGCCTACAGCCATACCTTGTGGTTATGCGTGTGATGGGTTAGGATTTTACTATATTCCTTACACGCCTAAGCAGAAAGCTAAAACTGAGACAAAAGAAGCATTGGTGGAAATTATTGAAGGATCTCTACTTTGGCGCAAGTCAAAGTTGAGCTTCAACGCCTAATGCCTAGCAATTGGGACTGGCCTTTGGAAGAAAAGAGAGATAACTGTTTTATGATTACATTTCCTTCTAAAACCGAGCTGCAAAGGATGGTCCTTTGGGGTCCGGTTGAGGCTAAATGTGCAAAAGCTAAGATGCTAATAACTGAGAAAAGGGACACCAAAGAATGGAAGTATGAAATACCAAAGGCATGGGCGCAATTCCGAGGGCTCTCAAAGGATCTCAGGGACTTCCCCATTATTTGGGCTATTGGTTCCATCTTTGGGGTCACTCGGATGGTTGACATGAAATTCACAAAAAAAATTTGGTGTGTCTAGATTGAAGGTGGCATGTCTCAATCCTGAATTTATCCCGGAGTTCATTGATGTAGTCATTGGTGACTATGTTTATGAACTACAGTTTTATGTTGAGGGAGAAGAAAATGGGGCTGATCCTAAGCCTTTTGATTTTGATTTGACACTGAACCAGAGGTGGATGACGATGGAGAGAAAAGGAAGGAGGGTCTCGATGGGGAGGAAAACAGCACCAAAGAAAATAAGATAGAGGCAGGTAAATGTAATGAAAATTTGTCAAAGATTACCAGCGGCGGGGAAAATCTGCTGCGTTGCTTAAACCAGCGGCTGATTACCAGAGCACCAAGGCACAGCATAGGCCTCTTTTTGGCTTGGCTGAAAAGGGACCAGAGGACACTCTTGACGCGCAGATTCAGCCAGAGGTGTTGATGGATCCAACTGCTTCTCACTTGCCTGAAGAAATAGTTACCCCTACCCGGAAGAGCAAGAGGAATTCTGCAATCGCTGATCAAGATTCCCTAGAGAAAGCCACCAAGCTCAAAGCTCGGAGAAATTTAGAAAATCTTGAACAAGGTAATTGTTTTATAGATTCTTTCTTGTCTTTTTCAGATGGTACTATTTCTCAGAATATTAGGAACATTGGTATTTCCTTTGGCTCTAATCCCTCTAAAGTTACTAGCCTGATTAGTAGTTTGAAACATACCGAGAGTAATAGGCTATCTGTTGATTTAGACAGCCCTACTAAAAGCATGGAAAATAGGTCTTTTGAGGTAGAAAGTAATGAGTCTGATGGAGAGTTTGAACTCCTTGCTTTGAACCGTTTGTGCAGCGATATTGCAGAGGGGCTAAGTGACGGAGATGACGGTGATCAGTGCGATCTACCATCAGAAACCATGCAAAAATTATCAGGCTCAAAAAAACTGAAAAGGAAGGGGAGGAAAAAAGGCAAAATCAAATCGGTTTAATAATGAAGGGCATTTTTTGGAATTGTAACGGTTTGGGGGAGAGGAAGAAATTTAAATTTTTGTCTGACCTCACTATAGAAAAGTCTCTAGACTTCATTGCCTTATCGGAAACTGGGAAACGTGAGTGCTCTCAGAAATTCCTTAAAAAGCTTTGTGGGGGAAGGGAGTTCTTGTGGCACTGCAAACCTCCTCAAGGGAGATCCGGTGGCATGTTAGTGGGGATTAATCTAATATCTTTTGATGTTGGAGAAATAGAAGATGGTGATTTTTTTGTTAAGTTTAAGGTTAGGAATAAGGACAATGGTTTCCAGTGGGTACTAGTTTCGGTGTATGGTGCAGCGCAGGAAAGTTTAAAGGAGGCTTTTCTTACAGAACTAGTCCATCTATGTAATAAAGAAACCTTACCTATTCTTATAGGTGGTGACTTTAACATTATTAGAGGACCAAGTGAGAAAAATAAATTGAATTACAATAATCGCTGGCCATTTCTTTTTAATGCAATTATAGATTCTTTCAATCTCAGAGAATTGCAATTGTCAGGGCGACAATTTACCTGGGGGAATAATTTGCAAATTCCTACTTTTGAGAAACTAGATAGAATTCTATCATGTACAGACTGGGAAATAAAGTTCCATGGACCACAGTTCAAGCTCTTACTAGAGAGTTATCTGACCACACTGTTATTTCTGAATACGGGTGATGCCTCGACGTTAAATAATCAACCGGTGTTCAAGTTTGAACTAGGTTGGTTTTTACTTGAAGGTTTTTTTTTGAGTTAGTATCAGATATCTGGACAAATGTCAATGAGGGTAGCTCTTCTGTCGAGAGGTGGCAAGCTAAGATTAGAAGGCTTTGCCAATACCTCAGAGGGTGGGCTAAGAATTTAAGTGGAACATACAGGAAGGAGAAGAAAATGTTGTTAGATAAGTTATTAGATTCCCTTGATAAAAAATCAGAAAGGTACCCGCTGGAACAAGATGAGTTAAATCTTAAACATGTTTTAAATGAAAGGCTATCGGAGCTTCTTAGGGAGGAAGAACTCAAGTGGTATCAAAGAGCAAAAGTCAAGAACTTGTTGGAGGGTGATGCAAACACTAAATTTTTTCATTTAGTGGCTAATGGAAAGCATAGGAAAACACGTATTTTTCAGCTAGAGCAAGAGGAGGGTTTGGTATCTGGTGATGTCGAATTAAAAAGGTACATCACAAGATACTATAGAAGATGAAACACTCCGTGATGACATTCCTCAAGCGACAACCTAAGAAAATGAAATGTTGGTATCACAATTACCGAAGAAGAGGTGAAAGCAGCTATTTTTCAAATGAAGCATAACACAGCTCCAGGCCCTGATGGTTTCCCACCTAAATTTTATCAGGTGTTTTGGAATGTGATAAAAGGGGTCTTGTTAGCTATGTTTGCAGATTTTCACAAAGGCAATCTGCCGCTGCATAGCCTAAATTTTGGTCATATAATTTTACTACCAAAGAGTAGTGATGCGTGTCAGATACAGCAATTCAGACCAATATGCTTACTGAATGTGAGTTTCAAAATTTTCACCAAGGTGGCTACCAATAGGGTTGTAAAAATTGCCCAGCATATAATTAAACCATCACAAACAGTTTTCCTTCCTGGTAGGAATATTATGGAGGGTGCCATTATTTTACATGAAACTTTGCATGAAATGCATACAAAAAACGTGATGGCATAATTTTTTAGATTGATTTTGAAAAGGCATATGATAAAGTCAACTGGGATTTCCTGCAACAAACTCTGAGAATGAAAGGTTTTGATCCTATTTGGTGTAAATGGGTTGACTTTTTTGTTCAGGGAGGTAATGTGGGAATTAAGGTCAATGACCAACTAGGTTCATATTTCCAGACCAAAAAAGGGCTTAGACAAGGTGATCCACTATCCCCAATATTGTTCAATATTGTTGTTGATATGTTGGCCATCTTCCTTGCAAGAGCTAAATTGGATGGACAGATTAAGGGGGTAATACCTAATTTAGTAGAAGATGGTCTCTCTATTTTGCAATATGCAGATGACACTGTTGTTTTTATGGACCATGATTTAGAACAAGCAAAGAACTTGAAGTTGATTCTTTGTGTGTTTGAACAACTATCGGGTCTTAAAATAATTTTTCATAAAAATGAGATCTTCTGCTTTGGGGCAACAAAAGACAGTGAGTCAGTATATTCACATCTCTTTGGCTGCAAACTAGGGACATACCCTTTCCGTTATCTGGGAATTCCAATGCATTTTAGGAAATTGAACAATAAAGATTGGAAATCAATCGAGGATAGATTCGAAAAAAAATTGTGTAGTTGGAAAGGGAAATGGTTATCTGTAGGGGGGAGACTTGTGCTACTTAATTCAGTTTTGTCAAGTTTACCTATGTTCATATTGTCCTTCTTTGAGATTCCAAGAGGAGTTCTTAAGAAAATTGAATACTATAGGTCACGTTTTTTTCTGGCAAAATGACCAGCACAAAAAGAAATACAGACTGATTAGGTGGACAAATCTTTGCCAACCCAAAGAACAAGGCAGGTTAGGAATCCAAAATTTGGATGTCCAAAACAAGTGCCTCCTTATTAAATGGTTGTTTAAGTTTTACAATGAGCAAGGTGTATGGCAAGAGCTTTTGAGGAATAAATATCTCAATGGTAAAACTCTAAGCCAAGTATCTAAAAAAGCAGGGGACTCACATTTTTGGAAGAGTCTTTTATCAACTAAAGACATGTTTTTGAGTCTAGGAAGTTTTAAGCTCGGGAGTGGAGAAGAAATTCGTTTCTGGGAGGATAAATGGTTGGGCAACCAAGCTCTAAAGGAACAATATCCAAACATTTTTAATATAGTGAGGAAAAAAGTGCAACAGTGGCTGATGTTCTATGACCTAATCCTTATAATGTCTCCTTCAGGAGATCACTACTGGGTGTTAAGCTTCGTGAGTAGCAAAGCCTGGTTGCGAAATTGGCAAATATTAATTTAGTGGAAGGGAATGATTCGTTTGTTTGGGGTCTACAAAAAAAGGGTTTGTTCACAGTAAATTCGATGTATAGACATATGATTAATAACGGCACTAAAGTTACACTAGAGATTTGGCATATGAAAATACCTTTGAAAATAAAGGTTTTCATGTATTATCTTAAAAGAGGGGTCATCCTCACTAAAGATAACTTATCTAAGAGAATTTGGGTGGGCAGCAAACTTTGTAGCGTTTGCTGCAATGTGGAAACTATCCAACACCTCTTGTTTGAATGTTATTATGCTAAATTCCTCTGGCATGCGGTTTTTGTGGTATTAGGCATACCACCCCCTATAAATGTTGAACATATGTTTAACACTTGTCTAAATCAGGGGGGCGAAAACATAACTTAGTGCTATTAGCGGGTGCCTCTGCTTTCTGTTGGGAAATTTGGCGCATAAGAAATGATACCGTGTTTAACAATTGCAAACTGAAAAACTTGTTGCAGGTTCTTTTCAGGGGAACACATTGGCTCCTAACGTGGGCTCTACTGCAGCACTCTAAAAACAAGAAGGATATGATAGTAAAGGTTTGTCAGCTATTGTGGTCACGCGCTTTGGAGTTCTTTGCCTTCCATGGATGGCCCTTTATTTTCCGAATTGGACAATATTTCACTTTTTGTCGTGTGCTATAAGCGTGATTGGTTTTGTAATAATGTGGTCTGATGCCTCTTTTTAAGAGGTCTGAAGCTGGATGTTTATCCATTATCTAAAACATATTTATTCTTCAGCTCAAAATGATGAGGTAATCCAAAACCACTTTGGAAACCACCTTTAGCCACGGTAGAGAAGTAATTTGAACATATTTAAGAGCTCATGGAAGATTGTTTCTTTCTAGAGTTGGAGGAAAAATAGACTATGTTGAGAGTTCAATGAGGTACAAATGGTCTTTTCGCTGGTTTTGGCTAGTTTAGCACAAGGCTAGGGTTGATGCAGGAACCAAATGGGCTAAAATGAGCCCAATGTTGATTTAGTGATTGTTTCCTTTTTCATTTAAAATTGTTGATGTAATACTCTTTGTGTTATTAAAGTTATTTCTTGAACAAGACATATAGGATGGCTAGATGTTTCTCTTTTTGTGAGAATTTCTTGGATTCCATCTTTTTCTCTTGGCATATTTTTATCTCTAATCAGAAATAGTTAGATAATATTAGATTTAGAAAAGTGTTAGTGGGGAACAATTTAATGGATTCACCCAAATAATGGTTTCTTTTCTTCACGGTAAGATCAATGTATAAACATAAGCAGGTTGTTTACCATTCAGTTCAAGCGCCTCGGCGTGCACACTCTAGATGGTTTTTTTTATGGGCCTTGCCATTAAAAAATATTTAGTTACAGAATATTCTTGTTTCCTCGTTTCCATATAGGTAACATAATTTATTATCTTTGTTTGATCAGTACAACATAGGAGCTACAACCATTTATCGGCTCCATTATCCAGCAAACAACATTGGGAGCACCGTCGAACGCCTGCAGTCTTGACCATACCAGAGTTTGGGATCTTCTAGCGATAGCATACACACTGAAAAGTGACAGCAAGCCGTACTTTGTTATCTTCTCTTCGTTCGTTGATGATACTATCTTAACCAAAACACATACTCCAGAACTCCAGCAACATCCATCCACCATGCCTACCACCCCAGAGGAATTCTTTGTTGAGGGTCTCAAGGGGATAGTGGAGCCTTCACCGCCGTCACCGACGGTGTTCCACGACCTTCTTCCTCCAACGCCCAACCCTGATGCTCACAGCAAACAAGACGAAGGCCAACATGCCCCTGACGATCCGGTGCTCCCCTACATTTCACGCGTGCTCATGGAGGATGACATGGACAGCGAGCTCTTGCGCCAATACTCCGATGACCACCCTGTACTACTCCAGGCGCAGCAACCATTTGCCGAAATCATGTCCTCCACGTCCACCGCCGTCACCAACAGTGGTGATCATCGAGGCGCACACTGGTCATCATCAGCCATGTATAATAAAGGTGTGGATGCAGTGGAGGCGTTCTTTTTTTTTTTTTGAAAGAATGCGGCAAGAGAATTGCCACTCCACTCATTTATTAGAGGGGAAAACAGGGAAAAACAACGCTACAACAACACCACCGAAAGCACTAAAAACACAAAAAAAAAAAACAGAAGAAAGCAGAAAGCACTAAAACAAACACAAACACAGGACGGCACGGCACCAGCTCAAACGCTGAACTGAACCAGACTCTGCGCTTGGCGCTGACCAGCACCGTCTTTGATGAGTCCAGCCACTTCCTCCTCCGATTTTTCAGCACCCTGAAAAACTCTGCGATTTCGTTCCTTCCAAATCTCCCACCAGAAGAGGAAAACCAGCCCATCAAAATCTCTTCTTGCACACTTATCCACCTTACATCTGCATTTCTTCCACCATGTGTAGACCGACGAGAATTGATCAAGGCTTGGCAGTACGGAAAGGTTGAACATGGGGTACTCGGAAGAGATGAGCACTACTCATGAGATCAACCTGGATGAAGTCATACTGCGTGGATACGAGACCTGCATCCAGGACATGGAGAAGCTGCGCATAACCATGGAGAATGAACCGCACAAGAACAAGATGTACAGCAACAGAAAGGGCGGCAAGAAGGTGATCAGGAGAGACAACGGGGTGGATCTATGCGGACTGTTGATCCACTGTGCTCGCGAGGTGGACGAGGGCAACCACAGGAGCGCGAGCCTGCTGCTGCTGCAGATCGGGCCGCACGCGTCGGCGACTGGGGACGCCACGCAGCGGCTGGCCCATTTACGTCGCCAAGGGGCTGCTGGGCGTCGGGGGGCAGCTCTGGGTCTGGCGTCTGGCCATGGCGGAGCGCCCTTCGATCGCCGAGTGCCTCAGGGCATACAGGCTCTACTTGGCAGCCTGCAGCTTCGGCAGGGTGCCGCTGATATTCATCGTCAAGACCATCCTTCACGCCGCCGCGGGGAAGAAGAAGCTGCACATTTTGGATTACGGCCTCGACTACGGGCTCCGGTGGTCAGCTCTGCTCCGGTGGCTGGCCAGTGAGAACAGGATATCTGTGAAACCGGACGTGAAGATCACCGCCGTAGCACACCCGGGGGCCGCTGGACCCTGCCGCGACGAGCAGGTCGAGGAGGCAGGGCGGTAGCTGAGAATCTGCGCCCGTGAGGCTGGCCTGCCATCGTTCAAGTTCGACGTGATCACGGAGAAATGGGACGCAGTGTGCGTCCAGAGAGATGCCGCCGCCGCCGCTGACGAGGCGCTCGTCGTCAACGACCTCTTCAGCTTGAGCACGTTGATGGAGGAGAGGGTCTACTTCGACGCGCCGAGCCCTAGGGACACGGTCCTCAGGAACATCACCAGGATGCGGCCGGACGTGTTCATCCAGGGCGTCGTCAACAACGCGTGCGGCGGCACCGCGTTCCTGTCGCGGTTCCGGGAGGCACTGCACTACTACTCCGCCATGTTCGATGCGCTGAACGCGACGATGCCGCGGGGCAGCAAGGAGCGGCGGCTGATCAAGGAGCACCCAGACCACAAGCACTTTTCTAAGTATGAAAGCCACGCGCCGGGAGGCCATTCACGCGGTCTACGACAGTAAAAATTTTCTACCCCGTCCAACAGTGAATCGATGGCTACTGTTTCACCTTCCGCATCCACTCGGGTAAATAACTTCCACCAAAACCCTACCTCGTCTCCAGTGCTCCGCTCTGCACCCGCCGCCGCCTCGCGCCCATCCCCTCCCCGCCGTCCCGCCTCCATCGCGGCCTCGGCCCACCTCGCCCTCGCCCCGCCACGTCCCCCAGGCGCCGCGCCGCCACAGCCACCGGCACGGCACTGGCAGCGGCATGGGCGAACGGCGCTCTCCGTTGTGCGCCGCCGATACGCAGCAACCGCAGCCGCCCCTCGACCCCAGCTCACCCCTGTCCCGCCACCGCCCGAGGCCAACGCTGTCCTCGCCCGGGAGCTGCGCTGCCGGTCCCCCGCCCTCGCCCGGACGCCGCGCTAGCCATCGCTGGCCGCTGCCCCGCAGGTGCCCCTCTCCCTCCCCATCGTCTCTCACGGTCCTCCAAGCCCAGATCCGCCTATCCCTCCGTGGGATCTGCTTGGAGCGGCGTCAGCCCGCCCAGCCGATGCCCCTCTGTCTCTCCCCGAGTCCCCGTCGTCCCTCCCGGTCCTCCAAGCCCAGATCCACCCCTCCCTCTGCGGGATCTGCTTGGAGCAGCTGTGGCCTTGGACGGCGCACGCGGCTTGGGGTTGCAGCGGCATCGACGCGGAACTACCTCGTCGTCCTCCATGTCAAGCCACGTCAAGGGGCCAGTGGCTGTGCGCCAGTGAGGGGACGACGAGCCGCAGCGCCTGGGCAAGCGACAGAGGAGCAATCGGATGCACTGTGTAGACGAGAAAATGGTCGCTGGGCAGCAGCTTAGGGTTGCGGTGAGAGGGGCACAAGCACGGCAACAATTTCTCCTTCCCTCTGTTCTTTGCGGCTCGTGCGGTGCGGCGGCGGCGGAGCGGCTGCCTGTCATCACAGAGCAGCTGCGGTCTCCGCTGCAGACTGGCGGCGGTCCAAAACGGTGCGCCGCGGCCATGGCAGCAGCAATGGCGTTCCAGACTGCCGGCACGTGCGCGGCTCCGGTGATGCGGTGCTGGCCTGGCGCGTATGGCCCCTCTGCTCGTCTTTGTCTTGGCAGACCAGCGGGGCGCTAGAACTATGCACACAATGGTGACAGCGAGGGCTGGCTTGTGCAACATGGAGTCGCACCGGCCTGAACCTGGATGAGTTGCACGTAGGTGCATTGGTAGTGGTGGTCTTTACCTTGTCCTAAGGATAGTCACTGGCTGGGTTCTTCGTGCTTCTTATTCCCCTAAAATTTCACTTTGCTTCATGTGATTATTATGGTCTTGCCATACCAAATGATTCTTCCTTTTTGCAATTTGTTTGTCCTTGCAGGCGTACCTCTTCAAGGTCTCATTAGGTTGGTGTTCTTTCTTTGGTGAGCTGATGGTAAGTGCTTGCTTCCGTTTGCAGGTACATAATATATTTGATGTTTGGGCAATTAGCATGAGCAGATTCCAGTGTCCTCTGTCGTCCTATCAGCAAGCTTTCTGCTTCCTCCTTGCATTCTGGTGTTCCTTCGTGGTTGGTACTTGGATCTCTTCTTGGACAAGCTTCTCTACGCTGCGCATGTTAGATGGCTTTTTACTCTTCTTATATGTTCCCTAGATTGATTTCAATGGTACGCTACTTTGAGCGTACCATTGTGGTTCCTTCTGCTTATTCACGAAGTGGGACCTATTTATTAAAGCAGAAACAATTTTAATTACTGATGCTACAAAAGGATTATTAGGCTTTTGGGTTTCAGATCTCCGAAAATTCAGATATGATGTTTACGTGTTTAAAATAAGATACCGTATTTGTGTGCAGAAATCTTTTGTGGACTGCTATGTTCCATCAGATTTTTGCTTGCGGTGCTGTTTAGAATGCACAGTAACGACTGGTGATATAATTTGCCTAATGTGCAGGTGGCTACAGTTAGGACGATTGTATGAAACAAACCTTTGCAGCCATGGTTGAAGTGTAATTATTTTTCCATGGTGTCCATATGGTAGTTCTTTCTCGAAGCACTCTTAATATTTAATATAATCCCGTGTCATGTGTGACTACTTTCTTGCTTCATACATTGGAATTTGTTTCGAGCAGTATATATCTGGGAGCACCTATTGATTGTTTCATCACATTTATATTAGATCAATCTCAATTATCATTCCTACAGAAATTAACAATTCCCGTTTACTCTCCTGGCTGTGCCATGTGCGGGATGCCATGGACTGGTAATTATCAACACGGAGAAGATAAACATACAGTATACCATATCAGCTAGAGGCTTTGAGGTGCTATAGAAGAGCTCATTGAATGACCCACCTATGAAGCTCTACATATAAAGTTTTCTGCATGTCCTTTCAATTCTGGTGCTTGCTTGTGGATTTCTGGAAGATGGAAGTAAATGCATGCATCTTGTATTCTGATCTTTCTAAAAGTGTTTTATGCTACATTTTCTTATGCTTTTCCACAACGCTGTTGCTTAATCCTAATTAAAATCATTCGCCTGCTACTGTTTATACATGTAATTCCTTTTCCTTGGGAGTTATGTAGCCTCTGCGATTCTGGAGGGATCCTTGGATGCTTTTATTTCTTTCCATTGCCTGGTTTCCTCAGCGCTAATACAGTTGCCTTCTGCAGTGTCCTTTGTTTCTGCAAGGTGCTGGGAGACGGAATGTGATTCCACGGTTTATAGGCTCCGGCGCTTGCTTCCGGGTGGCGAGAGCAGGCCGCCATTCGGTGCGTTGCATGTTGTCTTCTCTCTATAAGATTACCAAATGATTTGTCCTGCCCTCTTCGTTAAGTCTGGCTGGGAGAGGCCAGAACTGCTGCTCTGCTGCTCTCATATTGTTGCTGCCAAGATGAGAAAGATGCTGAGACCTGGACATCGTATGTTACTTATCCAAGGATCAACTACCTGCTATATTTAAATGTGTGCCATCATTTTCCACATTTCACATTTGCCAGTTTCCCACTGATCCAAGAAAGATCTAAAAGTCACTACAGATTGCTGCAAATCCTAGAAACTGTCAGGAACGTATGGTCCCAATTTGTTGATTTTAGTGTCACTATGGGTTGCTAGAAAATTATGCAGGCCTCACTAATGCAGTTTGATTTACAAATTCTGCATGAGATATTTCTATTCATTGATTTGTTACCTACAAAACCTGGTGTATCATATTAGCAATCCTCATTTCTCAGTGCCTGTGTGAAGTCTGAAAACTGATCCGATCAGTTTTTTTATTTCGTGATTCGAGATGCAATGGAACTAATGAACTATTCTGTCTTATAGTATCCAGTCATGTAACCGAGCTTGTTCATTTAGATAAACTTTTGTTCGTGTGTTACATAATTATATGCCCTACTAAAAAGTTATTTTGAATAAATTAGGTTCTCTAGGTATTACAATCATGATTGTGTGCACCTGTGGGTAATATCAATCCTTTTTCCAACAGGTTGACCAAAATACCTCCTAGAACTTGGATCTCCAACAGAAATGCTATTTCAGTTCTACCATAGCAAAGCAGTTCTACCATACAAGTAGTCTAGGCTTCCATGAGATTCATCTACATCTATCCTTGCCATGTATGGTTTTCTACTGTACATTTATATTATGTTGTAGGATCCTGAGATGGTCAAAGCTTGAGGTATATCGGCAGTAGCCTATTTGATCAAGAACTCAAGTACAGGCGACAACTACTACGACTAAATGGCTTCATCGTTATCAGCGACTTGGTTAACTTTAGTAATTATGCAATGGATATATGTATCTTATTTGACCAGGGAACTTCTATGTTTAGACTCTGAAACTATGAACTCTGCGTATATGAACTGTAAAGGCATATTAGCTGTTGAACAAATATGTGATATGTAACGCACTCAATGTGTTAAGATGCACCATACGTAGTATTGTCTCATGCTCATTATTTCTTAGATTGCATCATTAAAGCTTTGTAAACATACCAGGGCACCACGCGCGCATGGGCGCGCGTCAATCACTAGTAGTGATCAATGAGGATCACTAGTGGCTGCTGCAGGGATGGAGGGTCGAATCCTTTATGCCCACTCCACCTGGGTTGTAGATGACCATGCCGCCTCGTCTATGCTCCCTGCCCTTCTTATATTATTAGTTACCAGATGCTACATTGGCAGAGCTATGTATATATTGGTGAGCACGAAATTGATACATTGACAAACCATAATTTATTCCGATTGTTTCAAGGGGAAAGAACTACCAGGGCTTAATTACTAGGTTAGAATCACACCGAAATGCCCACATATAGTTGATTATAGTTGAACTGATCAAGACCGACAATCGACATGCCTGAATGACGCTCAACAACGAGCAACACACATCATCAACTTTATTAATTTCTTGGTAGTGGACGTGCTTTCATCCAAATGATTAAGATCTTGTTGCCACGGGAAACCGGCGGGCACGAGACCCGCGGCGAGGACACACGGGAAGCTGGGGATCACGCTGCTGCTGCGCTCGTCTCCCTGTGTGCGGCTCCGATCGGCTCTGGGAAAAACCGATCAGCAACGATGGTGGAGGTGCGGGCGTGACACCTGGTTTGACCTTGCAGCCAGGAAGATGACGTGGATGCGGTGGTTGGCTTTGGTTCTCCCTGTACATGCTGCAGCGGCATGTCATGTATTGTAACAAGCAATTAGGTAACGTAAAATGAGCTACATGAAGATCGATCTATGAAATGAGGTATAAGAGACATAGGTAGATCGATAAACATGCGGGATAAGTAATGGATTCTGTGCCAAGCAAACCTTGACGTGGGATTCATTGGGATAACCTGATAGATCTCATGCCAAGCAAAGCTTTTGCTTGGCATGAGATTTATCTGGGTAATTAATGATCGCTTAACATGAGATTCATCGAGATAACCGGTAAGCTGTGCCATAAAAAACGCTTCAGTATACGGTTCACCATATGGCTCACGCCCTAATGCCCTAATGAATCAGAGAAACAATAGAGTAGCATGACGATTACAATGAAAAACCCTAATTTTCTCAGGGGTGGCGATGCGCTGAGAGAGATTGGAGACAACCGCTACTAGGAAACGTATGTCGTCGGTTTATTACGTAGAACATAGGTACATATTTATAGTCCATAGACTTGGACATCAAGTCCGACTCCTTCTATAACTAAAAAAACTCTATTTTTAACTGGATTAGACCTAATTCGACTCAAAATAAAAGATACATGGCCCACAAGCCCTCGAAATCGCCTCTCCCTCGGATGATTAATCAAAGCCCAATCAGCCGATCCAGTCCAAATATCGATCGGCTAGATTTTGGCGATAACAGATCACATGCACATAGGTACGCATTTAACATTATCTTTTGCAAAAAAAAAAAATTTAACTTTCCAACAGAGCAGAAAATATGGCAATGCCTCCTGTTGCTTCCTGCCTGCCTTTCCTAATAGGTGCTGCCTTTTCCTTGCCTTTCTACTGCGTATTATATGTATTCGCAGGCCAAAGGGAGCCTACTATGGCTTGTCGATGGGCCACCGAAACACCCTAGAGAACCAGGGCAACTGAGGTGCTCTCCCAAGGGCCAAAGAGTCACTCAGAAGGAGAAATGGCTATATTGGGGGACATGGATCCCGACACCCATTCATCGCCCCCTTTTCCACCCTATTTTGTTGACAGGGGCTAGTGGTTCTAGAACTGCCAGAGGATGCTCCACCACCCGAAGGGTGGGAAAGCAACCTGAGGTTCAAAAGGCTTCTACCCAACCCAATATAAGCAGAAGGTGGACCACATGATGGACACTCATTAGAGGCTACGCACGAGAGGGGTGATATATAAGAGCAATTTCATGTGAAGGGTGGACCTCAGACTGTGATACAGAGAGGCGGAGAATGTCCCAGTACTCTTGGCATAAAATGATGATATCTAACATATATATAAAAAGGCCTCTGGATAGAATGTTGTAAGGGGAGATCTCACAATACATTCTCCTTAGCCTATACTCGCCGCGCACTCTCTCAATCCTAGGGGTTCGACTGAAGCCCTCAAGTCCCCACTTTTAGTGTTTAGGGAGAACCCCCAACACTAGACAAGAAGAAGGGACATGAGCAAGGAAAGTAAATTAGATGAGTTTAAACATTCCCTAATTAGATAATGATTTGAGGCCTTAAGCTTGTACCTATCTAACTCGCTCTTTGATCGTGTGACATATATCTATAACATATATTGAGAGCGAGAACCCTGGTCGACCGCTCCCTGGTGGTGGGGTCAGAGTTAGCAGTGAACTCCTTGAGGATATCAAGAAGCTCCTGCTGAAGCTGCTCCCGGCACCGCGGGCGGTGCGGATCCCGTCATTCTCACAGTAGTAGTAACAGGCGGGGCGACTCAGGGACCGAAGAGGAGAGATGTGGCACTTCAAGAAATCATGGATGACAACCTCAGCCACGAGGCCGGTCCTTGCCAAGGCGTCAAGTACCGGGCAAAAGACATCATCTAGTGCAAGGAGGGATGTCCAGTCATATTGATCCATAGGCGTAGTGGTCGGCAGCACAAGCGGGTCAGGGGCCTCAGTCATTTGCACTAAGGCCCACAACCTCCGCCAGTGCTTCCAGCGACCGTTCAGGTTGCAAGAGATGTAATGAGTGGGCGGCTGGGAACGGGTCTTGAAGTACTACCAGCCGATCTCGCCAAACTTCAGTTGACCGACTATGCATGATGAAGAAATATCTGAAAGGGTTGAGAGAGGGTGCCACCCCCAGGAAGTTCTTGCAAAGGTGGATGAAGATGATGAGGTGGAGCATGGAGTAAGGGGTGAGGTAACCCATCTGGTTATCATAGAACTCCAATACGGGGAGGAGAAATGAGGAGACAGGGAAGCCGAGGCTTGCGACCAAGTACCCCAAGAACACCACATAGGTCTTGTCCCTGGGATTCTCCAGCGGTCACCAGCCTACACAACCTGGTCGTTGGCAGTGCCGGTCCACCCGAGCCGGCGGCGGATCCAGGTGGCAATATTTGCCAGGCACCTAGGCTCACCTAGGCCTTTTGCCTCCCAGTCATACTGCCCGCCGCCCGCCATGGATCATGGTCGGGGTAGAGGGGAGGTGCTCAGGTGCCGACGATGGTGAGGCTAGAGGCTTTGGTGTGCTTGTAGGTGAAAGGGTGCGCAGGAGCAAGAGAGTCAAAGATGGCGAAAAGGAAGAAGAAGAAAAGAAAGAGAGACAGAGGGGGGGAGGGTATTTATACCTTGAGCTGGGAACTGGTGCCCACAATTGTGGGCATGGCGGTTTGTGTTTCCCACATCATGATGGGTGCAAGAACCGAGGAGGCACCCTGAACCTCAAATGAATAGGGGTGGTAGTGTGCCATGTGGAAGAGGAGAAATGAACCGTCTCATGCTTTAATTTTGCCCCGCTCGCTGTCTACGACTAGCAAGCGGGCCCGAGGGCCGCTGTTAGTGACACGGGGATGGCATACCCCATGTGGCTGATTAAAAGGTCACCGAACATGATATCAGTCAGAAAGAACTGAAATGGGCCCAGCAGGGCACGTTGCGCAATGGCTGACTAGGGGAACCTAGGTCAAAGAAAGGCCCAGCCGGGGCCCGAATGCCTTGTGACCGAGCCGCCGTGGTGGGGGTATGTGGCGCGCTCCACAAGAGCTAGCCCCTGGGCAGAGGACCATGTTCGGCTACGACGGGGATATGTGGCACACTCTCTTGGTGCCCCTGGGCCCAATACGAATCACAGCACTCGCCCCTCTCCCCGTGGCGCCTAGGTTCCCGTGAGGGCCCACCAGTCGGCGCCTTGGTAGGGCGGTGATAAGACTGTGCAGCATGATAAGGGTGCCCACGTCTTGCATTCAAGGAGTCACAGGAGCACGCCTCGGGGTGTGACCTACGCGGTCGCCCTGTCCCATCAAACAGTGGTGGCCGCAACAACAACAGGTACTGCACCGCTATCCCTGCCACTGCTTTGCCAACCGCAGTCATTCGAGGCATAGCGACTGTACACATGCGTTGTACACCTTTTTTGCCGGAGGCAGGTGATACTTCGGAGGGAAGCTAGCACATCTCTATGTCCGCTGGGTCCCAGGTAGAAAAAGACAAAGGGAGGACCCACACGGCAGGAGTAAAAGTAAGGGTGTTGTAAGATATTTTGTAAAAGGTCTGTCTCCTCTTGAAGTATAAAAGAGGATGCTCAGCCCATAGATAGGATTTGATGCCAATTTGACTAGCCAGATAGTTAGGGTGCCCCTAGGAGTCTTCTCCTACCTCTCGCTCTCATTGTACTCAGCAGCCGTACTCCTGGCAACATAATATCAACTCTAGTGATCCACCACAGAGGACGTAAGGTATTACGCTCCGGCAGCACAAACCTCTATATCCCCACGTCTAATTCACCCCCGGCGACCCTCTCCGGACTTGCGTGATCTCGTGCTTGTGTTCACCCTACCGTCCAAAAAAGATCCTCTCGGGGTCTTGAGTCCAGGGACCCCATATGTTGAAACCTCAACATATACCATGTTTTGTAAAAGGTAGAAGAAAGAAGAGAGATTCTAAAGGGTAAGGCTAGGAAATCTGTTTATACAATATTTTCGTCACATAAATTTGTTTACGTTATAAAATGAAAACTCGTGTTACAAAGAGAGAAGAGAAAAAAAGAAGGGAAAAGTAAAGTGTTGAATGTGACGGTTTTTGTCTGCTCGTTCAGGTGAGTTGGGATGTCGCCCGACATAATTTGCGTAATTGCTCACCACCCAGAGGAGTCCTGCAAGCAAACGAAGCCTCGTGAATGAGGACGCCGCCAAAATGCAGCGTATATTTTTGGTTTTTGCACTGGCCACTGGTATTTTATAATCTGGAATGTCGACAGAACAATGCATGCAAGCATCCAGCTAGATTAGATCAGGTCTGAGTAGGCAATGGTGACCTGCTTCGGCAAATCTCAATGACGAGACTACGTCACGTTCGTCCAACAGTTGGCTATCTTCTATGTATAAATGGCCACCTATGATCAATTCATTCTCATATCATTCGTACTACAAATACGTATTAGTAGTATAACCCTATCGTGCTCATCAACTTAATTACCCTAGCAAGCAAGCTATGGCCGCTATCGATCCTCCCTACCACCAGAGTGGCGTTTGCCAGATCATGCTGAAGAAAGAGCATCGTTTCCAGTTATACATGACCCAGAAAGCGCAAGGAACGCCCGATGCCAACGAAAAGATTGTCGTGGGTCCTCTGGGCTGGGGTGCCATCGTTGTTGATGACTTCATCATACGTGATGGTCCTGATGACACCAATGCAAACCTTGTTGGCCGGGCCCGAGGCATGCACGTCTGTAATGGTATAGACGATGCGAATTGGTTATTCTGTCATAGCATAATGTTCACCGACACAAGGTTCGTTAGTTTACGACATCTTTATTCGGAGTAGTCGTTAATATTAAAGTTACGTATGTATTTGTTTTGTCTGCTAATATACACTTTCTGATCTTGGCTACGCTGATTAGCTTTAAAGGGTCCAGCATTAAGATGCTTGGAGATCATCGTGAAGAGGCTGACGGTGAATGGGCAGTTGTAGGTGGGACTGGAGAGTTTGCCTATGCACGGGGTGTGGTCACTGCCAACGTAATCGAACCCTATACTCCTGCATCCGGGCAGCGGAAATGGGAGCTTGATATCCGTGCTTTCTGTCTCTGCACCTCTGAAATGGTTAGTTATTACGTACATTTGTCCGATCCATTTGTGGTTTGTAACAATAACCTTACCCATTGGCTTTAAACCGTAGACCGTTTTAGTTGCAATTTGTTTCTTTACCATTACAAACTTTTCTAGCTAGCTTTGGTAGAGATAATAAAATCTATGAAAGCATATTTCGAAGTTGGTTCTATTTATTAAGCCGATTTGATCAAACTTGATCAGGCATGGATAGAGTCGTTGTTCAATCGAGAACAAAACTAAAACTACATGCAATTTGGAAAACAAAATACTACGGAACCGGCCCGTCAGCAAACTTGTCCGTTCCAACAAGCAAACAATTAAGCTGCAAACAGGATATCTACTTGACTACTTGCCGACGCACCAAATTACTCTATTGTTGTCAGGTAATATAAGTAATTTTTGTGTGTGATATACTAAATGTTACTTCGTCACCACCTATGTGTGCGCAGACAAAGATGGGACCTTGGGGTGGGCAGGGAGGAATAGCTTGTGACATCACAGCGCCACCCATTTCTCTTCAAACTGTGACAATTGGATACGATACAGACGTGATTCACTCAATTGCGTTTTCCTACACTGACAAAGATGGTCAGAAGAAAACTGCTGGACCATGGGGTGGCGATAGTGCACTTACTACAACAGTAAGTGACTTTTACAGCGCTTATTTGTTTGTTACCTCATTGTAATCTTATGATGAACTAATTCTTTTCGTTGCGGGATAATAATATTATATTCTTCGCACACCCTATATATATGCATATGTTCTGAGAAAATATTATAGCACGATATATCTCTGGTGATGACGATTTGATTCATTTCTCCCGGCCCCTTGCAGATCAGGTGTGCTCCATCCGAGACTATAAAGCAAGTTCTTGGAACAACTGGTACAGTCGGAGGAGACACCGTTGTTACGTCACTCACTCTGGTCAGCAACCATAGAACGTACGGGCCTTTTGGCAAAGAAGCAAATGGCAGCACTTTTTTCAGCAGCCAGATTGAAGACGGTAAAACCATTGCGGGATTCTTTGCACGTGCTGGGGCATTGGTTCATGCACTTGGAGTTTACTGCGCCTGAAGTTTAAAACGAGAACGAAGTATGTGTTGTTGAAGAATCTTCAGTTCATGGCCCCTTCGATGGCTCGAATCTATTTCAATTCCAGTCTTCAATTCCAA
Source organism: Paspalum vaginatum (assembly GCA_030272315.1). Taxonomy (NCBI): domain Eukaryota; kingdom Viridiplantae; phylum Streptophyta; class Magnoliopsida; order Poales; family Poaceae; genus Paspalum; species Paspalum vaginatum. Next base: position 5,246,590 of record CM059016.1, read on the forward strand.
CAAGCAATAAGCTGACGGACGTTGGTCGTCCTTTGTCCTTATCTCGTGTGCAATTTGTTTTCCTTCAATTTATTTATCCGGTGTGCTTTTCAATATTATCCACATGTTCTTGCTTAAAAAATAATAACTTTCCAAGAGATCACAATGATAATGTGATAATGTTTATTTGATATGTATGCACTCGACTGGCCGACTCACAGTTTCAGCTGTGTCCATGGATTGATTCTTAATTTGTGCATACCTGCAAGCAATGCAAGAGATATATACCGGGACTATATTGACATTTCACGGAATTGTATGAATGCACAATTTTCTTACACCACAAGAAATGGGGTATTTATATAGATGGATCGCTCTACCGACCGCCTCTAAGTATCAATTTGTAGAGGCGAGCGCTATATCTTTGAACCCAGGTTTTAATTACCAGATGTACGTTCAGTCTGTTGCAAAGAGTTAAAAAAAAACGTGTGGCTAAAAAATGTGTTTATGACGGTGCTTGCCTATGGCGCGGACTGACATGCCCGAGTCTAGCATGAATGCATCATTGTCAAACTATGACACCTTGCGTTATCCACGTATCGTCCTCGATCGACAACTAGTTTAACACGTAAATCTGTTGGCCTGGTCATGTAGTATGCCCCAAAATAGCTAGTACTACTTTACAATCATAATCTACTCTATAAAAAAGCGAGTTTGATAAAAATTAATTCTTACCCATTAGTTTTCTACCCATCATAGATCTACACCTTTGGATATAACAATAGCCATTGATCCAACCGTTTATTTTTAGGTGTCTCCGTCGTACAACTAAATTTTAGGACAACTATGATTAATATCTAACGTACACATTAAATCGTACGGCAAATGAAGACGGAGGGCGAGAAACTCTTACGCCGTTGTAAGAGTTTCTGCCGGTTTCAAGTAATTTTTTATATATTTTTTGCACCAAATCATCTACACAGCCCTCCTGTACCCGTACGGAAAGACCAAGCATGAGTGTGGACTCTTCCGGCTTGGTGTCCATGACGCTCACGCCATGCACCACCCTTCATCCGCTCAGCACACATGAAGGGGGCCCATTAATCTAAGTGATTTTGCCAGCCCAATGTTTCTAATGGTTCAGGTTTGATCCAAGCATAGATAAATGCTATCTCTGTCCATAATATATAATTAATTGATTTTTTCTAATTTTGTCATCTTATTTAATATTTATATTAAAAATTTAAAAACATAACTCGGCAACTATCTTAAATGATAAAATAAATCATGACAATGTAAAGAATAACTAATGAAAATTTTTAAATAAGACGAATGATTAAAGTTATCGAAAACATCAATCGCTTTGTATATTAATCAATGTAGGGAGCATTTAAACTCGACCTCCGAAAATGCATTCATGTGCATCCTACATGTACGAGCACATCCGAAAGACTAAATTGAAAAATCTCAAGATTGACTAGGTCACCGCAGTCTGTCAGAACGTCACCTACTACTGAAAAGAACAACACCATATCCTCAAGAACTCAAGTCAAGTCGAGATCTCGAGATTGCACCTCGTTATTTGTAGGAATGCCACCTACCACTAAAAGAATAACATCGTTATATCCACGAACACCCATGTCAAGTCGAGTTCTTATTACAAACTTGATTAAAAATATTATCATGGTACCTGATCACCCACGACTTACTTTGTCAGCTCATTATTGTCCCTCATGCCCAACACACCTGTATTGGGGCTTTTCTAATGTTAATAATTAACTAAAATACTATATCTCCTTGACTAAATTGGAAACAATTAAAAATTTAGTGGTGATGTGAAATTAGCATGATTTTTCATACACTACACTCTGTTTAAAATTTTCAGTATATTTATTTGCAGTTGCCCCACTATTCTAAACATAGAGTTTTGGTACGTTTAAAACAGTTTTATGATAACCTGTAGTATTTTGTACCATTAATCGCCAATAATTGGTGTTTAGATTGTTTGATCGTTATTAGCCTACCTTCGTTTTGCGGACAGTATTCATGTTTAACTCCTTAGATTATATCCTTTGGCTCTGGATAGTTGGAGAATGCAGGAAGCTCGAACCAGTTTGTAAATAACATGCCCTCAAATAAACACTTATATCTTCGACAAATAATAAATATTTTGCATAATTCATTCTCCGGAGACTAGAGTCAAAGACGTTTGAATGAGTAGTACTTAGTTGCTACGGTGCGATTAATTATACTAGATTTTTCTTTACTAATGTATATATCATTTTTAGGCGTGCGTGTCGCGCGTGCATACTGACTAATATTACTAATGAGCCTCCACGTTAATTCTCACCAGATGCGCTAAAAAAAGATAAATTATAGAAATTCTCACAAAAATCAGAAACATCTGACCGTTCATCAGCTATCTCTAATAATAGTAGCCGTTAAATCTATTATATTTTTTAAAAATTACCCATCATGCCATTATGAAACATGAATTAAAATAATCTCCTAAATTTATACATATAAATTACTCACCATACCATTATGAAAACTGAATTACTCATCCACTACAAAATTCGGAGTATATGTATAACCCTAGCCACATCGTCCTATGACTACTCACGTAGAGTCACGAGGTTGCAATGTAAAACCTGCTAGCGGCCGGCAATACGACACGCAACCAACAATGGCGACGTCAACACACGCTTGCAGGAGCATGCAGACAGCCACCGACAAATCGCAGCAGATCGCGCAGCGTTACGAATCTTAATGGAAGTTCTGTCGAACAAGGCAGTCTTATGTGGCGGCTCCGTCAATCTTTTGGGCTCTCTCACCTTCCTCTCGTTGGATATTGGAGGACGGCAATAGTGAGGCGTAGCTACGAGGGGTGATAAGGTAGGACAATGATCCTTGACGAACGGGTAAGTATGTCACTTGGATGCAGTGCATGCAGAGACCGGTGGCGTTGTACTTTTCGTTTTTTTTCCTTTTAGGTTTATGTTGTTGCATTATCGTCTCTCTTGCTTGTATTTCTGGGATTGTGACCTGATATTGTAATCTCTGTACCAATCACCGGCCTAGTCGGTATGTGTTGGTAATATAATTTAGGTGAGGACTATCGTCCCTGTGATCGTTATAAAAAAAAAAAACAAGGCAGTCTTGATCTCGGCGTTGTAACTGCATGTCCAGAGATCCGTTAAATAATCTAGCTATGGCCTCACGACTAAGTCACGATCCATGCACCTGCACACCCTCTGGATGCAATTCAGCCTGGCGCCTTTGGATGCAAATCCAAGTGCGCGTGCATGCAGATCGATCTAGAGAGCCGTCAACAGCTTCACCCGATCAAGCAATGTGGCAGTTGTGTTGTTTCACTAAGAAGCAAGTTATTTAGAGCCAACTGTATCTCTTCTGAATTTCATTGTTCAGCCGCTCGGAAGGTACGTAATATTAGGGTGTCAACGTCATAGTATGCCATTTGCTAGTATGTATGGTTGAACAAATTGTGATGCAGATCGATTAACATTTCGGGAAACCACTCAGGGAGGATCAGTAAGTTACTAACATTTCCCCCCTTATGCCATTTGCTGGTACATACGACTGAACAAATAGTGATGCAGATTGATTCAGTTCAGGAAGTAAATTATGAAATGAAATCATGCCTTCTTTTGAGAACAAGCTATGTTCTGTTTGGCCATATATTATGTATCATTATAATATGTACTAGAGTAGACAACAATAGCTCTGCACGACTAATGTACTGTATTTGACATAGAAAGCACATACAAATAAAATATAAGTAATATTTGTTTTGCTAATTAATTACGTATATGCTCAATAACTTGGAGACCATAGAAAACAATAAAAAATATAAATTTCTCAAAATAATAAAATATTTGGCCATTCAACCGGTAGCCTTTAACAAAGAGTAGACGACAATAGTTGTGCATGATTAATGGACCTTATTTGACATAGAAAAGCATATACAAATAAAATACAAGTAGTTTTTTATTAATTAATTAAATATATGCTCGATAGCTTGGAGAATCTAGAAAAAAATAAAATTATAAATTTCTCAACAAAATTAGAACATCCAGCCATCTATTCGGTAACCTTTTAACAATAATAACTACTGCATTTGTTCTATTTTTCTAAGATATTAATCACCACAATAGAAAGATGATTTAAATTACCCTCTAAGTTTTCATTGAAATTACTCACCAAACCGTTATAAAAGATTATTAAAAGTAATGCGTGATGTTTAGATTTAAATTACTCTGCATCCATCCATCATAAAAGACGAGTTAAGTTAACCTCTAGAATTACCTTTAAATTATCCGCTATGTCATGAAAAAAATATAATTTTAAATAACTTCTAAATTTGCAGATGAAATAAGCACAATGCTATCATCAAATATGATTTTCATTTAATATCCATGTACGCCAATATTAAAGATAATTTAATATAATCTCCTATATTTTGTATTATAGCAGCTAATCTATAACTCAATGGTTTTGCCAGCTTTACCATTTTTAAAAATAAAAAATGTTGCACCAAACCTAAGTCTAAGTTACCAATAGCTTTTATTATAAAAGTTGGATAGATACAGAGTACACCTATATATGTTTTAAAATAATTCACTTCTGCTAATAATAATATATGTATAAACTAAATCAAAGCAACAATTTTAACTACACTACGTAGCATATAAAGAAACAAAAAATTATGTATATGAGGATCATCTTGGAGTGAATAAATAGAGGAGGGAGGGTGAAGATTAACAATTTTGGTTTAGTTGTAAGTTCTAAACTTATCTATAAATTTCTATTGCTACAGATATTAATATGGCTAGCCCGTGTGGAAGCACGGGTTGATGTACTAGTTGCCGAAATAGCTACTCCATCTGTCCCAAATTGTAAGGGGTTCTAATCCTCAACTAGATTCTTTCATTTTTACTATGTATGTGTATTCAATAGTTGTCTCTAGATTCATCAACATCCATATGAATATGGACAAATAAAAAGAGGGCTAAAACCCCTTACAATTTGGGATTGAAGGAGTATGATTTCTGTTTGCTTGACCCATGATTGGAGACTTCACATGTGATTCTCTATTATTCGGTTAATTTAATAGGTGATGTTATTTGGCATATATGTGACTAGGTAGTAACTCACTGCTACATGAAAACAATGCAGATTGTATATAATAGTGTCTGAGAGGTCAAGTGGATAACTGCCTTGAGCTCATATATTTTGTTGAGCGATTGTCGTGACGATTTCAAGGTTTTGCCATGTTAGTTTGTATTTTTATGCGTGTTTAATTGCCTGGCTAAACTGAGGGTCTTCAGTGTTGAGTTGCATTGAGTGTGATGTATTTCAAAACTGCTGTGGTTGTGGTTGAGTGAGCCTTGGGTGAGATGCTGGACTAACCAAGAAATGCACTCTGTGGAGAAACGTGATTCTTTATTAGCTTGTGTTGTGCGAGTATACGAATGATGTGATGCTTGCCAACAAGTGGCTTCAAACCGGTGAGGACTGCTGCTGATGGACCGTGCGGTAGCATATATATATGCATAGGATGAAGTGCGCTGATCATGTAGTGGCATGATGAGGGACTCGATGGACTGAGTCTGGTTAGTCAGTTCTGGCTGTGATGAGCGATTGTCAACGACCAAAGCCCTACTGAAGGACTAGCGGGCACCTCTTAAAAGTTACCTGCAAGAAAGTCCTCTCGAGTGCATGGAAAGGCAGCGCCTTGGCGTGACAAAACCCGGTTGATGGACTGACAGGTGGCCCAGGGGTACTTGGGTCCATGCTTGGCTTCAGATGGAGTTTGAGTCAAGGCGAAGACTTGGTGGGCCTTAAAACCACCACCTACCCGAAGTGAAGTCCATTATCGTTTTCCGGTTCCATCGTGAAAACTGGGGCCGAAGATCGCTTCCCGGTTCCGTCGTCAAAACCGTGGCAATGATCGTATCCTGGTCACCATCAAAACCAAGGGCCTTTCGCCAGTTTCCGCAAAACCAGACCTACCCCAAGAGAAGTACTACTGGACACGTGGAGGACATCGGGAGATTGCTTCGAGGCGAAGAAGGTCAAGGACTCCATCGTGTTCGTCGATCTGACTTATATGACGCCTTTTCTAGCCCATAAGGACATAGCTCTTGGTTGCGACCAAGTGTTGCAGTGAGTTTTGCGAAACACTTAGGTAATTCGTGCTTGCGCGCATGAAGGCTTGCATTGTAAGAGGGGTTCGTAAGTCTTGCGAGACCCTCTGAGTTGTCGAGTGACCGTCACCTTTCTTCTGAGAGGGAGGAAGGCCCTTGTCGTTTTGGCCGAAGCACACCTCGTGGAGATGGTAGAGATCGTTCGTGAGAAGGCCCACGGAAGACCCTAGCGACCTTGCATCCTCTACCTTGCGAGGGCGAGGCCGTAGTCCTTGCGCGGACTATGTGAGAGAAAGGGCTTGCGTTGGTGTGTACCGGGGATATCCGGAGTTACTCGAACGGGTTGTTTGACCTTTGGAAAGGTCACTTTGCCGACCTCCTTCCTTGCGAGGATTGAGGCCATAGTCCTTGCGCGGACTACACGAGAGCAAAGCATTACGAGGGGCGCCATGGGGAGGCTTGCGCGCCTTCCCGATACCTTGGTAAAAATCTCCGTGTCTCAAACTCGTGTCATCATCGTCGCCATCATCACCGGAAGTCTGCATCACTCTACCAATCTCTTTAGCTTTCGCATTTACTTGCAATTGTGTGTTTACATTCCTTCCTAGACTAGCTTGATAGGTTAGTTTCTAGATGAAAATAGGTTACAAGACTTGGCCACGATAGAGTTAGCAACACTTAGCAAAACCTTAGTGCACATATCTTATTTATCTTGCACATATTTTGTTAAGTTAGTTTTAGAAGGGCTTAGTTTTTAGAAACCTAATTCAAACCCCCCTCCTAGGACGTCGGTTCACGGTTCATGGTCCCCGTGACTTTCACCTTGGTTTCCATCGCTATTAGTTTGAAGGCTACCACTATTAGTTGCTCTTGGAAAAGACCATTTTAACCCTTGATTATTTGTGTAACCTTTCATGCCATTGAAGTCAACAACACCTGCGCAGCATGCCTTTGTCCATGGCTATTGCATCGCCGTCGTGGTCGCCGCACTCTACCCACGCCCCAAATATGTTTTATGGTGGTTGAAAAAGTAAGAACTGTTAATCGAGCGAGATCTAATGGTTTAGAAATAGATACCGGTACCAGACGGTACCAAATATGTGGGACCGATACCAATAATTTTTTTAATCTTTTAAATTTAAGAAAGGGCAAAAGGGTAAATGCACAAGGAAGATTATCTTGACTCGATTTGCCGAGACCGCCCGTATTCCATCGAACGCTCGTCCGCCTCACTTTCAGCAGGCCGGAATTGGTCATCTACGTGTCGCCCGAGTCCTCCCGTGTCACCAGAACCACCTGCCTCCCCAAGAAGCCAATCGGCTGCCTCCGTGCAACAATCAATAGGAGGTGGGATGCCTGGGGCAGCGGAGAAACCAGGCTAGCACCCAGCTACGGCGCTCACTGCTGCACGGAGCAGTCAATCAGGATTCAGGAGCACCATTGGTGATTGGTCGCCAGCGAGCAGAAGCACTAAGGCAAAGCGTTCAGTGTCAGACTCTCTATCTCTCGCCTCCAGTTTGACAAGGAGGCCGCGAGGAGGCGGACAGCAGGGAGGCAGTGCGCGGCGCGCGACGGTCGGCTGGCAAGCAGCGAGGCGGCCGGCGGGGAAGGCTGCGACCTGCGAGGAGGCGGGAGGCGGGGAGGCAGTGCACCAGCCTGCCGGACAGACCGCGCGACGGCCGGCGGGGAGGAAGAGCAGCGGCCCGCGGGGGTGGCCGCGAGGAGGCATTGGGCCGGCAGGGAGGCAGCACGGCGACGGCCTCCACCGACGGTTCAATTGAATGTTCATGAATAGACTGCTGCAGGCAGCCGGAATGCCGGATAGAAACATGAAAAAAATATATTACCATATTACCCTTTCGTAATCTATTTTAGTTACTCGATTAATTTGGCTATAAAAAAATTAAAAAAGAAGGGTACCGCTGGGTACCTTCTGGTCCCGATGGGTACCGTTCCAACCACCGTAAAATGCCTCGTAAGTTAATACATATCACGGCCATTTTTCTATATATATCTCATAAGTAAATACATATCACGCACTGGCGGAGCTACATGTCGGCCAATCTGGGCCACGGCCCCCTCTCGGTCCAACAAAAAAAGCAGAGAACCAAGCTCTGCGCTTGCTTTGCTATTCACCTGTCGCACTCCTAGTCCTCTGTTAGTGACTGCAGTCTCTAGTCTGTAGATATGCTATGCAGTTGTAGCCTGTCCTTCATGCTAGATCGACGAGGGGCAAGGAGATCTGTGGGGCTGGCCATGCCTAAATAGATGGACAGCCTACGCTATGGCACAGAGGGATGTGGAAAACACTTCTGTACTTGCGCATGAGGAGGTCCAAATGCAGCAAAAAAAGAAGAGACAGAGCTTCTATGGAGTAGTGTGTTGGATGCATGTTTATACTGTAGCAATTTGGCCCCTCCTCGGTCCCCATGCTGGCTCCGCCACTTATATCACGACCATTTTTCCATAAAGATACCAATAATGACTACTATAAGGTAATACCATTATCTAAACACTTTAAGATTACCGGTTGCATCAACGGCAGCAAGTGCTAGATTATTTATGACTATGAACAAAAGCATGTTGAACGCATAAATTACCACAAATGGATACTGCCGATTGATGCGCCTCTTGAGACGGTGCTGTCGTTGCCCAAACACAACCTGCAGAACAACTCGAAATGATCCTGGCATTGCTAGGCCTGACAGGACCATTATCATTATCCATATTCCATTGTAGATCAGCATATACAGTGGAATCAACGTTGATTTCTTATCACTCGTCGGCGTCGCCGCGGCTATAGCTGTGAAGAATCCTAGCATCATGCTAAGCAATGACAATCAAAGGAAGTGAATTGAGACGAGGAAACCAAACCCAATGCGATGGGGCCGTGAAGCTGTCCCATAAACAAGTAGTAGGATTGTTGCCACCACAGCAGTGGTCATGGCAGCAGTGTCCAGCGCAAGGAATGCTTTATACATTCCATTCCCATTCAGATTTGCCTTCCCATCAGATCCATAAGAACCTGGCACGTTGAATGCAGCCGAGAAGGCAACTGTGGCCACAAGGGTGGAAACAATTGCAAAATTCTTTGATGTTGCTACACGCCATTTCACAATGTCCTGGCCAGCCCATTCCTTTATATGGTGTTGCCTCTGTGGCCTGAATTGTGCTCCGTAGGCATATAGATTCACCACTGATCTTACCTGCTTATTAGCGAATGTCGGAATGTGTCGTATGCATGATAATTAATAACCACATACTAAGCCTACCATATCTAACATCCTTCGATCGGATTCAATTATTATTAGTGGGTACTAGTCCGTCCATCCTTGCTCATGCATGGATTAAGAGATATAGATTTAATGTTTAGTAATATTAGAGATGATTGTTGTAATTCATCTATTCTAATGACATTATTATAGATAATTCATGTACACATTTAAGAATTATTTTTAATTTATCTTTCATGATGACATATTAGATAATTTATATGCAGGTTTAGGGTTTATTTTAATTCATCATTTATAATGACATGGTGAGTAATTTATTACAAATTAGGGTTTATTTAATTCATATTTTATGATGGCATGGTGTGTATTTTTTAAAATTTAGGGGGTTATTTTAATTCGTATTTCATAATGGTAGGGTGAGTAATTTTATATAAATTTACGATGTTATTTTATTTCATCTTTCATGATGGCATGATAGATAATTTTAGAAAATATAATAGATCTAATGTCTACTATTATTAGAGGTACATAATGGTTAGCCGGATGTTTTTTATTTTAGTGAGAATTTTTAGCATTTACTTCCTCCGTCCCAAATTGTAAGGGGTTCTAACCCTTTTTTTATTTGTCCATATGTATATGGATGTTGATGAATATAGACACATATTGAACACATATACATGGAGAAATGAATAAATCTAGTTGAGGACTAGAACCCTTTACAATTTGGGACGGAGGGAGGATCTTTTTTCCTAGCATGTCTAGTGAGGATTAACGTGAAGACTTCAAAAGTAGCTTCCAATTGGTAATAGTAAAATGTCTGTGTGCAGTGCATGCGCGTGTATATTTCAGAGACTACAAATGTTTTTCTACTATACTGATTTAAGCACAATATATAGATGGGATGTTGCTTACCATTGAGAAGATAGCTGTTGAGTTCTCGATGAGGTCCGACGGGGTTTGTCCTTCATTGTTCATAATGTGAACTTGCACCTTTCCACTTGATAACAGCTTGGACACCACATTATGTTCCCCTGCCTGCACAGCCAAATGAAGAGCCGTATTTCCTTCACTGTCTTGCTTATTCAAAATATGTTCCAGCATCCGGTTCTTTGTAACATGCGAAACAACGGATGAATGGCCTCTCAAAGATGCTGCATGAAGAAAGCTCCGTCCATGCTTGTCACGGATGTCTGCAGTTCCCGGGCAGAATTTTAGCAACAATTTGACTGCAGACTTATTTCCCATCAATGCTGCAGCATGTAGAGCAGAGAGGCCATCGCTGTCTTGCATGTATGCACTGTGTGGTGCACGTGTTAAGATTTCTTGGATGATAGAACAGTCACCTTCAGATGCAGCAAAATGCAACGGGCTGCTCTGGTTCCTGTCTACGTCGGTTGCAAGTGCTGGCCGCCATCCTAGTAGCAAAGAAACCATTTCTACAGAAAACTTGGAAATCTTACTATTACTAATTAGATGCTACAAACTAAACACGAATATCAAAGCATGATAGAAAAATAGATAAATCTTAGAAATTTTCACAAAAATCAAAAACATCTAACCATTTATCAAGCAGTCCCCAATAATAATAGCCATTGGACCTATTATATATATTCTCTAAAAAATTACCCATTATGTCATTATAAAAGATCATTAAAGTAACCCTCTAACTTTGCATATAAATTGTCCACCATGCCAATATGAAAGACCAATTAAAGTAACACTCTAAATTTGCACATAAATTACTCACCATGCCATTATGAAAGACCAATTAAAGTAAACCCTAAATTTGCATATAGATTATCCACCATGCTATTATGTAAGAGGAATTAAAATAATCTCCAAAATTTGAATCTAAATTACCCACCATGCTATTTTGAAAGATGAATAAAGTAACCTTGCATATAAATTACATATTGTGTTATTATAAATGATTATTTAAATAAATCCCTATTTTGAATATTAATTACCACTATACCATTATAAAAATATAAATGTTAATTATATAGAGCATATGATAGATAGATAAGATAAAAAAGTTATGTATATATACCTATGTTCTATTAAAGTATATATAACATATACGATATATTGAATAATAACAATTTTGATTTATTGTAGTTCTCAAATTTATATATAAATTTAAATATTTATATTTCATTCTACGCCGTGCTTTGCACAGGTTGACGTGCTAGTATTTTCAAAATGAGGTTCAACAAGGCATTTGGTCTTTCTACCACCAATATTGGTATTTATTTGCGCAAGCCATATTCTCTCTTGTGCTGTGTTGTATGTCGCGCTATATAGAGTCAACACTATAAGGAATGTCTAGATCCTTGTCCTTTGGCTTGTGAAAACAAAATTGTAAAAAGGAAGGTCTCAAATGACAGATAAAACAAAAGCTCTAAGTGTCCTGCTAGTACATACACGAGGAACATTGCCTACAGAGAAATCCTTAATTACATCATAGGTGAGATATCTGTCACCCACACATTAAGCAATCATACTTTGATTTTTTAAAATTATATGTACATTACTTCTTACTTTATCTATTTTATGCAGGTCAACTCTCTTGTGTGGAGTCGGTATGTGGATAAACATAATTAAATAACAATTATAAATTAAAGCTACTATAATATGTGCAAGATTAGAATGGCCCTTTTAGATATTGTTATGCAGAAAAAGACAAGAAAAACAAGCACAATCATTGACAGAGGTATCTGGAGGGAACTTTGTTGTACTATATTTTCCATTACCCTGTGTCCTACTGTCCAGTAATGAATGATGACATCGGTGGAGTAACAGACACCAACCAAAGGAGCATCCACATTTTAAAACCAGGTAAAAAATGCTATGACATGAAAATTATTAGCTCATGCATGAGCACATACTGTTGGATGATGGTGCATGGAGTTGGACCATTAAATTTAGTTTGGTTGACCAGGCAATGCCACTTGCCACACACAACTCTCAAATAGTCAACTCACATGATTATGTGTTAAGAATTAGGGCTCCCTTCTCAATGTGTAGAAATTGCCACTGGTTCAAGAAATCGACCACAGATCCTGGCCGACTCTGTGAGGCAGTTCCGTTTGTCAACTTAATAAGACCACAGGTTTCTTGAAGGCGACCACACAAGGAATACGCAGAATTTAGTATTTTAGTTCGATCACGAGCTGACAACTACTAGTAGTATATTTTTACCACTGACAGGTGACAATGACCCTCCAAAACAGTAAGCTCCTTTTATTTGACCGTCAAGAAATTTGGAAAATAATGAACCCTAGTTTTCAACTGTTCATGCGAATGGTGGTTAGGCAGCATGTCCATGTCGATGACATTTTTGTGATCGATCGAAGTCCATGGGCGAGTAGTCGACTACTTGAAATTAAAGTAGAATACTAACCTGAACCCTGGAGAACCGCAGCATGCAAGGCGTTTTTCAACATGGGACCAATGTTATCAGATCGGCTGATCGACGCTGATCGTATGAGGACCGATCAGACGATTAATTGCGATTAATCATTCGATCGGTCCGATTAATCGGTTACTAATCATCCAAGCAGAAGTAGAGAGCAGCCCAAGCAGAAGTAGAGTAAAAGAGGGAAGGATCTCCGGCCATGGCGGAGCCGGCGGGTTGGAGGAGGAAGAGGAGCCGCGGCAGGCAGCAGGTGCAGATCTGGCCCGAGAAGGTGCCAGTGGCGGCCCTCCTCCAGGCGACTGCTCGGGCGGTGTGCCCTCCTTCGGGCGGCGGCGTGGTCTCCGCACCCTCCTCCAGGCAGCAGGCTCCTATGGCGGCATGTCCTCTAGGCAGCACTGCAGCAGCACAGCCTCCTCCTAGCGGCAGCGTGGGCTCGAAGCTCCTCCAGGCGGCAGCGTGGCCTTATCCAGTGGCGGCACAAGAATGAGAGGAGAGGCGCGCGAGACAGAAGCAAATGGGCGCTATACGCGAAAATCTAATGGGCCAAAATACCGGCCCAGTCCCTCAAGGCCTGCCCAAAGTCAACCGGATCACGGGCCGATCAAATCCGATCAATTTGGGCTGATCGGACCGATTAATTGCGATCAGCTGCGATTAATTGAGCGATCAGAAACTTGATCGAACTAATCGGATCGAGGTTCCTAATCGAGGTGCAGGACCGATTTAATCGACCGATCTGATAACACAGCATGGGACCAGCGGCCGACGCGTTGCCACACCCAACAATGGCTTGGACGGCGCGCACCGACCCGCTCGGTACAATGGAGAAACACCAGTGCCATTGACATCCGACGCGAGCTCGGGTGCTAGCTTGACCAGCACCTCCACCGCCTCGCCGTGGCCGTGCCTTGCGGCCAGGTGCAGCGCGGTGTCTCCGTCACTGTTCCTGCCGCCGACGATCTCTCGCAGCCTGTCATCCTCCACGCTAGATGCGGCCAGCCGGACGAGGGCCTCGACCGCGTCGGCGTGCCCAGACCTGGCAGCAGCTGTGGAGGGGTGTGTCCAGCGATGAGTTGGCCGAGGAAAGGAGTGTGCTGTCGCGGAGGCATAGCTCTGTGATGAGGTTGCAGTGGCCCTCGCCGGCGGCGATGTGGAGGAGCGTGCTGCGCTCCGCCATCACCTCGCCGGTGGTGCAGCAGGCTCCAGGCTGAATGCCTGAAATGAAATGAAACGAAAACAGCTGCTCAGATTGAAACCGAAATAATAACCACCACCAACAGTCCACCATTCATTCTGATGATTATAGCAGGCACCTCGCGGATGGCTGCTTCCGGTTAGCAGTTTGACAACCTCTTCCGTGCGCCCCTCCCACGCAGCAACATAAAGTTCAGAGCACATGAACATGCCATCAGACATTATTTCTGTTTGAAGCTGGGGCACGCTCAATGTACGTATTTATCTTGGTAATTTTGTCTGAAGTCTGCCCGATGGGATGCATTACCTTTATATAGAAATTATAAGTATGTTGGGGGCATACTGTGTCCACTGGAATATGTTGAGACACGGTATGTGTTTGTTTTCTTAATGATAGCTGATTTATTATACACATGTATTTTATAACACTAGTTCATCAACCCGTGCGTTGTACGGGCTTGTAGGATATTCAATTTTAGCAACCAATGTAGTTTTGATGTTTTATTTTCATGATGCATGAGATGAATGAAATATGCATAGTATTATGTATAATTTGTTTAATTTATAGCTGGTACAATCATCTTCGATATGAATCTAAAGATGCATTTGCACCTGGTGAGGTTGCAAGGGATCCTGCAGACCATGACGTCTGGTTCTTGTATTCTTGTTCCTCTTTTTTGCATCTGAACCTAACTGGCCATGTCCGAGTGTTGTATTTTGGAGTTGAACTATGTCGATAGTAATATTGAAATACACAATTATTGGTAGTTCACTTCCAAATGATTTTTCTAACCCAATCAAACATGGGATATGCAAATGAGCGCGTGCAATGGGGTTCTCTATGAACCAATTTTTTTGTCGATACACAATCCGCACATAGCTGACAACATGGATTGTAGTTCACTCATTGCATTGAAAATCCACATCATGATAACCAAACTACATTGTTCAAGGATGACGGTGTAGCCTCATGAAGATATACCCCACACATATTTCAAATATTGGATAATGTGTAGCATTTGTGATGACTCGACCGCCTTCCAACATCATAGTGGTATCATGGTTTCCTCCAATTACTCAGTCAAGTTTCAACGGGGTTGCATCAAGTGCAATAAAAAATAGGGTATATATAAGTTGAGGCTTGCCAAAAGTTTGCTTGTGTGAGCACTAAATAATGCAATGAAATCGGCATGCATAATGCATCTATATGCATTAAAATTGTATGTGCATATCATCAATAATTTGTGCCTATATATATTATATCCTCACACACAACACGAGATTATATCCTCCAATCTCCGAGCTTCAATCCACGTTTCAAGCTGTATTATTCAAGCATCGAATACATGATTGCAGATTATAAGATACATTTCCTTTGTTCTCTCACCACAGGCACTCAGTTTATAAAGGAGCCAACCAAAAAAATCTTGCTTGAGCTCACACTCGTTATAAGAGTGTGTTGTGAATTGTGATAGTCATATACTTCCTGTACATGATATGGTCACACTTGCAGGACAAATTTTTGATGTCGCGTTTCGCACCAAGCGTGATCGATTCCGTTTCTTTCTCACCTTCAGTTCATCCCTTAGGTGTTTCTCACATATCAGCTAAATCCATTGATTGTCGTCAGCCCATTGCAGTGCATCAGTCTTGCGTGTTTCTCATGGTGACAGTCTGATAGTGACAGATCTACTGACAGTTAGCCAGGTGACAGATCTACTGACAGTTAACCAGGCTGAGTTCGTTGTTATGATGGGACTCACCATGCTGATACCGTGCTCGGTGGTAACTCACCCTTGCAACAGACGAAGACCAAAGATAGTGTGCTTCTAGATAGAAAGCTCTTGGTAGGTTTAGAGACCATTTTGCACTCATTATTACAACTAGCACCTAACTCTTGGCCTGCTTCAGGAATCAGTGTAAGCAATGGTGGTTCACAGTTGGTTTCTCTACAATGCCGAGAAGAAGGATGCGCTCCAGTTCTACTTCTGGTCGTATGGCAAATCTGGTTGGAGAGAAACGCCCGCATCTTCTAGAGGAGAGGGAGGTCCGTTTCTGACTTGGTTGCCGAGATCAAGGAGGAGATGAGGCTGTGGGGCCTTGCAGGTGCTAAGCACCTAACTGCGATTTTGCCTCTTTTTGTAAATCCTTAATTTGTGTACGTTATTGTAAGGACCTCCCAGGGTCCCTACTTGTCTTTCTTCTCTTTAATACAAATGGAGCACAATCTCGTGCCGTTCATTAAAAAAAATAGCAACTGGACAAAGGGTTATTGGCCAATCGAGAAGCCCTAACCTGTTCGAAACTTATGTGTTCTTCCTGTGATTAATCCATCTACAGCTACAAGGACTTAGGTGGGAGAAGAAAGAAAAATTGAGGGGGCTAAATGAAATATAATACATAAAACAAATGGCCAGCGGTGAACCACTTGAAAAGTTGACGGACTATAAATGCACTTTGAGAGTTGATACGATGGACCTAACCAACACAACGTGAAAAATTAATGGATTTACGGTGCATTTTACTCTAATTAAAATAACCTTTAAATTTGCATTATGAAAGATGAAATAAAATAATCCTTAATATTTTTATATAAATTAACCATCATGCCATTATGAAAGATGATTTAAGATAATCACCTTAAATAGTACTAAAGATAAAATAAAATAACATTTAAACTCTAACGTACAGCCATATGTTGTTATAAAAAATTTAAACAACAATATAGACACATATATATGTTTATAAATTATTAATTGCTACTACTATTAAAATTATCTATCAATTTTTAATACACATGCCTCCTAAAACTATAGCTGGTAACCCATGCGAGAGCATGGGTTGATGGACTAGTTAATTCCTAGTTTTTATCTAAACTTCCCAAGCTTGACTTATATGAAAAATAATATAAAGATGGTCACCGCTTGTACATATAAATCACCTATATTTACCATTATAAAATCCAACATAACATAATTTTCTAATTTTCCTATAAATTACCAACATATGTCATTGATTATATGAATGATATAATTTATATAAGTAGTCCATTACAAACGCCGAACATCAAAAATATTTTCTCTGCAGTCTTGAAACAAATGACTTAAATTTTATCCATATAAGATGAGGCCAAAGTAACACAAGAAATGTCTTAGAGGAAAACTAGGGCTCTTGGGAGCAAAGTTTGGGAGCCAGTTTGGTATGCCGTATGCCGTATCATGCATGTATAACATGTCAGGGCGCCAGTTTGGGAGCAAAGTTTTTACAATAACCATAGTATTTTTTCTTTCTATTGAAACCATAGTATTCTAAAAAGTGTTTGGTTCCGTAGTCATATCATGATTTTACTAGCCTCTTGCTCACTTGGACGAGAATATTTTGGTATAGATTGGAGCAAAGTAGAATTTACAGTACTCCAAAAATACCATGGTATTGATAAAGCCATGGTTTTAGATACATGATGACGCGGGGATACGAGCCACCCCCGGCAGTGTGGGGAGGCGGCACAGCGGGCGGAGGCACGAGGAGGTGGTGCGGGCTAGGTGCTTGCGCTCAGGGAGCACTAGCTTCGGCCGTGAGTTAGCGACGCCGCGCCTTCGGCCTTCGCAAACCAGGAGCATTGCCGCCGCGGCGGAGCAGAGACGGCAACGGAAGGCGGCGGGGAGCGGCGTCCGCATGGGAGAGCTTCTCCTCTCGGCGGCGGGAGCGAGAAGACAAGCGCGGGGGAGCAGGCTCGTCGGCAGAAGAGCACACCGGCGCGAGTAAGGGCAATGCGAGAGGCTGAGCCGAAAACTTTAGTCTGGACCAAAGTTTCCAATACTCCAAAAATACTATGGTATTTACAAATACTATGGTTTTCATAACAGAGTTTTTCAATTGGTTGCCGAACACTTTTTTCATAAATAACATGGTATTCTTCAATACCATAGAATTGCATAGAAACTACGAAAATACTAACCTTCTAAACAGGTCCATAGTTTTTGCGAGAGCTCCCAAACACCTTTTGACCCAAATACCATGGTATTTTCAAATATCACAGCAATATCTTGAAACCATAAAAATACTATGTTCCCAAACAGGTGCCCAACGATATATAGTCTACAGTTAGCATATAAACGTTGGCATATTACTCCATTAATCTTGCTTTAGTGGTGTCGTGTGAAGTCGTTGGCCGATAGGAGCATTGAATGGGGTCTTGTGGACTGTGGAGCAGTGTCCGATCAATAGGAACAGGTCAGATTCAGAGCCTTCGGCCCCATTTGGCTCTCCCCAGATGATATTGGTATTCTAGATTATATGAAAGATCCCAGATGATTTTAGATAGTAAATAAATCTGAACGTTTGATTTATGTAGATAATGGGTGGTAGTATTCACCTTTTCCTACAATACCCTGTTGCTGCCCCTCTCCTCTCCTTAATTCTATGTTTTTCTTCAAGGGGCAGTCTTGTCCTTTTTACCTGTCACCACCTGCAGTATGTCCCAATAGCAGCTTTGCACTCATTATTACAACTAGCACCTAACTCTTGGCCTGCTTCAGAATTAGTCTAAGCAACGGTGGTTCACAGTTGGTTTCTCTACTGCGCCGAGAAGAGGGATGCGCTCCATTCTACTTTTGGTCGTACGACAAATCTGGTTGGAGAGAAACGCCCGCATCTTCCAGAGGAGAGGGAGGTTCGTTCCTGACTTGGTTGCCGCCATCAAGGAGGAGGTGAGGCTGTGGGGCCTTACAGGTGCTAAGTACCTTACTGCGCTTTTGGCTCCTTTTGTAAATCTTTAATTTGTGTACGTTATTGTAAAGACCTCTCAGGGTCTCTACTTGTCTTTCTTCTCTTTAATAGAAATGGAGCACAGTCTCATGCCGTTCATTAAAAATAAAATAGCAACTGGACATAGGGTTATTGGCCAATCGAGAAGCCCTAACCTGTTCGAAACTTATGTGTTCTTCCTGTGATTAATCCATCTACAGCTAGAATGACTTAGGTGGGAGAAGAAAGAAAAATTGAGGGGGCTAAATGAAATATAATACATAAAACAAATGGCCTGCGGTAAACCACTTGAAAAGTTGATGGACTTAAAAATGCACTTTGAGAATTGATACGATGCACCTAACCAACACGACGTGAAAAATTAATGGATCTACGGTGCATTTTACTCTAATCGAAATAACCTCTAAATTTGCATTATGAAAGATGAATTAAAATTACCCTTAATTTTTATATAAATTACCCATCATGCCATTATGAAAGATGATTTAAGATAATCACCTTAAATAGTACTAAGATAAAATAAAATAACATTTAAACTCTAACGTACAGCCATATGTTGTTATAAAAAATTTAAAATATGTTTATAAATTATTAATTGCTACTACTATTAAAATTATCTATCAATTTTTAACACACATGCCTCCTAAAACTATAGCTGGTAACCCATGCGAGAGCATGGGTTGATGGACTAGTTATTTCCTAGTTTTTATCTAAACTTCCCAAGCTTGACTTATATGAAAAATAATATAAAGATGGTCACCGCTTGTACATATAAATCACCTATATTCACCATTATAAAATCCAACGTAACATAATTTTCTAATTTTCCTATAAATTACCAACATATGTCATTGATTATATGAATGATATAATTTATATAAGTAGTCCATTACATACGCCGAACATAAAAAATATTTTCTCTGCAGTCTTGAAACAAATGACTTAAATTTTATCCATATAAGATGAGGCCAAAGTAACACAAGAAATGTCTTAGAGGAAAACTAGGCCTCTTGGGAGCAAAGTTTGGGAGCCAGTTTGGTATGCCGTATGCCATATAATGTATGTATGACATGTCAGGGCGCCAGTTTGGGAGCAAAGTTTTTCAATAACCATAGTATTTTTTGTTTCTACTGAAACCATAGCATTCTAAAAAGTATTTGGTTCCGTAGTCATACCATGATTTTACTAGCCTCTTGCTTACTTGGATGAGAATATTTTGGTATAGATTTGAGCAAAGTAGAGTTTACAGTACTCTAAAAATACCATGGTATTGATAAAGCCATGGTTTTAGATACATGAAGACACGGGGATACGAGCCACCGCCGGCAGTGTGGGGAGGCGGCGCAGCAGGCGGAGGCGCGAGGAGGTGGTTCGGGCTAGCTGCTTGCGCTCGGGGAGCACTAGCTTCGGCAGTGAGTTAGCGACGCTGCGCCTTCGGCCTTCGCAAACCAGGAGCATTGCCGCCGCGGCAGAGCGGAGACGGCAACGGAAGGCGGGGGGGAGAGGCGCCCGCACGGGAGAGCTTCTCCTCTCGGCAGCGGGAGCGAGAAGACAAGCGCAGGGGAGCGGGCTCGTCGGCAGAAGCGCAGACCGGCACGAGCAAGGGCAATGCGAGAGGCTGAGCCGAAAACTTTAGTCTGGACCAAAGTTTCCAATATTCCAAAAATACCATGGTATTTGCAAATACCATGGTTTTCATAACAGTGTTTTTCAGTTGGTTGCCAAACACTTTTTTCATAAATACCATGGTATTCTTCAATACCATATAATTGCATAGAAACTACAGAAATACTACCCTTCCAAATAGGTCCATAGTTTTTGCGAGAGCTCCCAAACATCTTTTGGCCCAAATACTATGATATTTTCAAATATCACAGTAATATCTTGAAACCATACAAATACTATGTTCCTAAATAGGGGCCCAACGATATATAGTCTACAGTTAGCATATAAACGTTGGCGTATTACTACATTAATCTTGCTTTAGTGGTGTCGTGTGAAGTCGTTGGCCGATAGGAGCATTGAATGGGGTCTTGTGGACTGTGGAGCAGTGTCCGATCAATAGGAACAGGTCAGATTCAGAGCCTTCGGCCTCATTTGGCTCTCCCCACATGATATTGGTATTCTAGATTATATGAAAGATCCCAGATTTTAGATAGTAAATAAATCTGAACGTTTGATTTATGTAGATAATGGGCGGTAGTATTCACCTTTTCCTACAATACCCCTTTGCTGCCCCTCTCCTCTCCTTAATTCTATGTTTTTCTTCAAGGGACAGTCTTGTCCTTTTCACCTGTCACCACCTGCAGTATGTCCCAATAGCAGCTTTGGAGCGGATAGTGGGATTTTTTTGTGTATACACAAAATCCGATGCAAAACTCCCTATCGTTTAGTTTTGTATTAGATTTTCAGTCCTATAGATGGTGAACCAAACGTTGTTGAGTAGTTGGCCGGTAGTGTGGTACTGTACTCCGTACTGTATTTCTGTTGCTCGATCTCGAAAATCGACTAGGGGAACGGTGGACCGGAGTCTTCAAGGCCTTGACTGGGATTTATGGCAGGGGCTGGGACGATGCGTCACTGAATCCCGGCTATAGAGATCGAGACAACATGCTGGGTGGGTATAAATACCTGCAGATCGGTGTGACCAGCATTCTAAGGAGGAACTAGCGCGGCTCCTCGTGATCAGGTAATTCTTACTCTTTCGCGCACAAGCACTCACCGACAAGTAAATGTAATCCCTTCTCCCGTTGCTATATTTCATGTTTATTATAACCATTAGCATAATCTTGAGCTCATGAAAAACTTTTACAAGTCTTACGGTGGTTGAAAAATATGACAGTCATCCATTAAGTGAAATCTAACGTTTAAATGTCTATTGCCCTAAAAGAATTAAACTAAGGCTGGCCTGAAAGCTCCATCGTTATTCATGCATACAAATTAAAGTCTTTGAGCTATTCTATGCTGGTTTCAAAATACTTTTGGTACTACCTAAAACAGTTCATCAGGGATTATTTGTGCATGTTGATTAAAAACGTATTTTTAACAAAAATAAATTTAAATAGTACAAATATACAGATTTGATAACTTAAAATACTATTCCTTTAGTACCACCTGTTGCTATTAGTACCACCAATGTTTTTAAAAAAGGTTCACAGAACCTCAAAGATATACTAAGTAGTATACTTAATGCCCAACTTAAAAACTGGATGTTAAACATATTAAACTTTGAAAAACCTGAACGAAACACCCCTTGGGTAGTTTTTGAGTATGGTTTTGCCACTGTGGTGCATTGTGGCGCGGGGACCACAAAAATCACACCGGGGTGGTTTTCCAAAGTTTAATGTGTTAATAAACATCCACTTTTTGAGTTGGAGTTAAGTATATTACTCAGTACAGCTCAGCAATTATGTCGCCTTTTTGTCATTATTTTTGACCTTCACATTTCAGTCAATGCATGGTTCTCAATTTTTCAACCATCATAACCCTTGTATTTCATTTAACGACAACAATATAAAATTACGAGAACTATATTTATATGTGTGTGTTTTACACTAGTACAGAACACAACTAAGGGGCGGTTGGGGGACCATTTTTTGGGGCGGGTAGGCACCTACCCTGCGCGAGCATCGCTGGAAATAGGTTTTGTCGGGGGGACGCACATCTAGCCGCCTCTAAAAATCTATTTTTAGGGACGGTTGGTAAGGTCTACCGCCCTGAAAATGGACTATTTTTACAGATGGTTGGTAATGTGCACCGTCTCTGAAAATCGATATTTGGGATGGTTGGTAAGATGCACGGCCATTAAAAATGATTTTTAGAAGCGGTTGGTAATACTAGCCTAGCATTGATTTCTAGTTGCGGCTCAAATTTTAACCACTTCTAAAAATAAAAAGGGGCGTCTTGAAAGATCGATCAATTTTGTAGCAGTGTTATCTAAAATACTTCCATGACTTCAAATTATGCTCAGTTGGGCTTAATTTATTTTACAAAATATACTATCATATACAATTAGACAAACACACTATCGAATGAGATTTCAAAATGTATTTATTCGAACTACTTTCATAGTGTCAACATTAAAAACATTTCTTTGAGTTTGGAAGTTATGTTGGAAAAGGGAGTGTGTGGAACATTTTATGGATCTTTCCAAGATGCATATGCATGATTATAGAGGCACAAGATGCATAATATTTGTCAATGCGTTCAAGTCAAAGCCCGCCCCCCCCCCCACCCCTAAACAAGACATTAGAGTCTCTTTCCCATAAACAGTACCTATGCTGGCATCTAGAAACTAACACGCACCCCCCCCATTGCCCAAATCAAACTACCGAATTAGAGTATTGATGTTTTAAATAGAGCGCTATAGAATTTAGGGTCAAGCTTCCAAAAACGTCATTTGTGCTCAATTGTGCGCTATTTCTATTGCAATAGTATTAGCATCAAGTCTTTAGACCATCTCCAGCAGTATCCCTATCCATCTTACTTATCACTATTCCCACTCTGTGTACATTAGCGCTATAGTATCTTAGAAACGCTATAGCGGCACTATAGCACGCTATTTCGTACTTTGCATAGTATAAATGTAATAGTATATTCAACAAAGATCAAACATTTTGAATTATAAAAAAAATACTGTATAATTAGGGGAACAGGGCGAGTAATTCTTTTGGTGTCTAAGATAGGAGAGCTAATTTCTTTATGCTAGCTAGATCATTGTCTATCCTCCATAAATTGCTTATTTTATATCTCCATATCTATTTTACTTTAATTTCTTCTGGAAAAAGTATAAATTACTCATAAAACTATAGCCTATGTCCACATGACAGCTAAAGTATTTTTTTGGTTCACTTTATGCCTCCAACAATTTCAGTTTGTCCAATCCACCGCTAATAAGATTTGTCTTTTTTTTGTTTCTCTATGTACAAGTTGAATTTCAAGTTCATATTATATGGAGTGATATAGAACGTCAAAGCATATGTTAGAAAAATACTTTAAGAAAACTTCATCTTATTTTATGTGCAATTTTCTATAACTAAGGTTACATTCTTATCAGATGTCTCGCAATAGTAAGTTGCACAAAGTAGCACCCTACACCACTGGACCATCTCCACCAAGTATTAGTCAAACTTGCTACAATTTGATACGTGAACATGAGGTTTTGATTTCAGGGTTGGAGTTTTGGCATGGGGTGAAGATGTTGTTCTGGAAGCAAATATTTGCATTAAGTAGATTCATTTTGTCAAATTTCAACAAAAATCAAGGTGTAAATATGGGTTAGATTCTAGGGTCTGGTCTTTGATGTAGACCATAATTTATGTAGAACTAAGTTATATCAATGTTTTAAATATGGGGTTATGCCATTTAGCGGCAGTCTTCTTGAAAAGGTATAATGAGCTATAGTGGTCTATAGTGAAAACTATTTTTTTTGCAGTTCTATAAAAAGCCTAAAAATTTCAAGTGTGGACATACAAATAATATGGATATAAGAAAAAAAAATAATAATAATACATAAAAAATAAGTATAGTATTAGATAATAACATGTATCTAGAGATCTATTATTTCTTAGAACATGAATCATCAAAATACTGACAATTGTAATAAACATGTATGTCCACTAAACATGCAACAATCGACAACTCAATAATAAGCTAATAGTTCGTTACATCAATTCATTAAAATAAACAAACAATAGAGAGAGTTTTCTATTTATCTAGTGATGAATGAATATTTGCCTCAACATAGATTAGCGGTGCTAATACATTTCATGGCTAAACTAAATAGTGGTGTTTACGGAGCTAAAGCGTCGTTAGCGGTGATAGCGAAATAACTAGCAATAGCGTAGCTGCAAGAGCCATCCAAAACGCTATAGACCGCTATTTAGAACCATGTG
This sequence comes from Paspalum vaginatum, assembly GCA_030272315.1. Classification (NCBI taxonomy): domain Eukaryota; kingdom Viridiplantae; phylum Streptophyta; class Magnoliopsida; order Poales; family Poaceae; genus Paspalum; species Paspalum vaginatum. Next base: position 5,271,242 of record CM059016.1, read on the forward strand.
TTACATGCAAATCCATAAGTATTGCAGCAAATCCAAGTGCTCAAAATTAACATTTGTGGGTTTGTATTAAAGCAATTGAATTATGTAGTGGGTTAGGTGCTCAAGGAAGTTAATTTGATAATCGGATGGGTTGGGGTAAGGAGGGGATTTGAATCCATGGGTACCTACAGTGTCCCCACTACACTTCCTCTATAACTTTGTGTAGGAGATATAAAAGGTCTATCTATCTCTTTCTCTCTCTCTCTCTCCCACCATGCAGTTCCTCTACAGACAATCCCGCATATAACTATCCTATTATTAAACCAACAAGCAAGTATGATGACATACTTCATATGTCCTTTGTTGGTAGGTACACCATATCTTGAGGTATATAGATTGGAGTAGTTGTATGTGTGAGTAGAATGGATTCACACACACACACCCTCACATGCACACATGTACGCATACACACATATTTATAATTGTTATTCTTTGACTAGCTACACAACACCTTAATGATAGGTAGAAAATACAAAGATTTTGTGCATTATCATCAACTGATTTACAATAATCATGGTAAATATTATCACGCATTATCATAAAACATGTATGCCAGCAATATGCATTCATGGTGTTGTGAATCTATGTACTCATGATAGTATGGTTATCAAACTTTGAGTTTATCAAGTGATTTCTTAAGTGACAAAAGAATGTATTAGGGTTTTTCTGTTTGTACCCAATATCTGTTTTTAATTTTTTTTCTATGAAAATATCTTTTGCAGAATAATACCATGAAATAATGTCACAGCCTCGGGCCATACATTTTTCTCCAGACTTGCAAGGGGAAAGCATTATCAAGGAGCATTTTGAATTCACCATGGAACAGTAATTTCTCTAACGATCTAATCTACAAATTCCATGCTTTAAACCGCTAATCCCTGGAATGTTTGGAACACAATAATTTAGAAATACAGAAAAATGTAATTTATATTAACTGCTGTTTAGGAGAGAAACTTCATTTCGCATTAATGTGCGAAGTACCTATATATCGGAGAAGGTACTATGGCAGTGTGATTTATTTGAAGTCATCAACATGTGTGCTGGCAATGAATGGTGATTTCTGACTATTACATTTTTCAATGTCAAACTCTCTAATTCGATAAACTGGTAACAATACACACCAAGATCTATAATATTTAATTACTTTTATCAAATTGGAGGGGCTAAGCACTCGAAAGGAAGGGACGAACACCACTAGCCTCTCCAGTTGTAGGAATGGCTTAAAAGAGTTGCTGTGGGAGCTACACTTTTGTGGTAGGCGTGGAGGCATACTCATGGTTATGATTGTGAGAATGTTAACAAGAGAGAAGATAGGGTTGGAATGCAACACCTCTACTCAATTCTGAAAAAATAATTAGTCCTGATCACATGCAAAAATTTCAGTATAAAATAACATATATAATAAACCCAAGGTAGTAGTTAGTATTAATAGGATCAAGAGGATCTGAAAGATTGGAGCGGAGAATTGTAATTGAGATAAATATACAGGCCCCCTAACTACAACACAATCAATTTAAGGGTTATTTGTAATAGACATCGAATAGAATTCTATCTATAGCACCGTGCACATTTTTCTTGCTAATTATCTATCAATCCATAGACTAGAACACATTGCCTGTACAACACCACCACTGCATGTCGCAATGTTTTAGAAGAGAAAATGTTTTTTCTTGTTCCAGTTTTTGTATTTGAGTGTTCATTCTACTTCAGATATGTCAAGTATCATGACCTACATGGAGGTGATGAAGAACTCAGGAAGTCCAACTATGCTGATTTGGTAGATTCCATTCCTTCCATTTCACCTTAAGTAAAACCATGTACTCAAATGTTCTGATCAAGTTTGAGTCTCAAAAGTGTGCATATTTTTTACTGAGCCTATCAGGTAAACAAATATTACGATCTTATGAGTAGATTTGTTGAATATTGGTGGGGTCAATCCTTCCATTTCGCCCCCAGGTAAAATTGGAGCTTTTCTCGTGTTACAACTTACTAACCAAATTCATTTGTTCTAGTTAAAACGATAAACTTTTGTATGCCAAAATTCTATTTGCTACTTCACCTGAAAACCTCCATATCTTTTAGGTGGCGTGAAGAAACTATTCGTGAAAGCATCAAGCGGTTTGAGCATTTTATTGCCCTTCAATTGGGGCTCAAGAAGGGGATGAAGGTTGGTTCAAAAAAAATGAAACTAAGGTGTTAATTTATCATGTAGAAAAGATGATGGAGCTTTTTTGGACCTAGTAACTATCAAGAATTGCAATATTCTACAATCATCTATATCCGCCATAAACAACACCGATGTAATGAGTGCATTTTTGTAGTGTTACAAAGATGTAGGTTATATATTTGTGAAAATTAAAATTTGGATCCATACAACATTCAATCTTAACATTGTTTATCTTTAAAGCGTGTTGGGCAATAGTTTTTCCACAATAGATAAGTTATTAAAACCACATGATGTGATGTCTATTTAACCACAGTATATATTGTTTCTTTCAAAAATGTCTTGTTAGCACTTCTATATTTGAGATATGAAGTACTATCAACAGGTCTCCATCGAATGTGCCGATTGGGGGCACATTGTGTATTTCTCATTTCACCATCATTACCTTAAAGCACTTGTAGTTACTAAAACAAGCTTTCTCTTGATCTCAACATCATATCATTCTTGTTGTATCGCAGGTCTTGGATGTCGGGTGTGGTATAGGTGGACCCCTAATTGAAATCTCAAGATTCAGGTAAATTATATTATTCCACTACCCATTGAATTAAGCTTGTGATGAAATCCCTTGGAATCATTTGCAAAATTGGAAACCTTCTTTTCGTCTTGACTGAATGGCTGGGCTCCTGCCCATTTCGTTAAAGAACAAAACCCCCACATAACATGCAAATATATAGCCATTTGAATGCTATTTATTGTTTTAGCTCAACAGAGATAACTGGACTGAACAACAATGCTTACCAGATATCAAGGGGCAAGGTTTGTTTATTCTGACACTTCCTTCCTGGAATACTAAAGTAAAAACTTGTGAGGGTTAATTACTTGTGTGCGGTTTAATTTGTAAAATATGTTTATTTTCATTTCAGGATCTCATTTCTTCAGCAGGTTTGAGTGAGCAGTGCAACCTGATAAAGGTGAACTTGCTTCCTTAATGAGTAGGACTGTGCATGGTTCATTCCCTTTGGGTCATGGTCGTCTCTGTATGTTCAAATTAATGGACTTTAGTGATAGCTTGAACTGTCAATTATATTGTAGGGAGACTTCATGAACATGCCATTCGCCGATAACACTTTCGATGCAGCCTATGCGATAGAGGCTACAATGCATGCACCTGATGTGGTATATATAACTCGCACCGTAAATTCCAAACCGCAGGGTTGTTCTTGGAGGGATATATAACATATATAGCCCTGTTTTTACAGTTAGGTGCGTACCGGGAGATCTACCGAGTGCTGAAACCTGGCCAGTATTTCGCCGTAGACGAACTGTGCTTGACTGAAAGATTTGACCCAAGCAACAGCAAGCATAGGGGCATCAAGGCTGAAATTGAGCTCGGTTGTGGCCTGCCTGACGTCCGTAGCACTCGCCAGTGCATCCAGGCTATGAAAGATGCTGGATTCGAGGTTGTCTTTGCGAAAGACCTGACTGAGGATTCTCCATGCAAATGGTACCAGGCGAACCGGGTGATGGATCCTGTCGTTATGTTATGGGCCAGCTTCAATAACTCTGGACTCGGGCAGTTTATCACTAAAGCAATGGTATATAATCATCATATTCATATCCGAGAAGCTAGCTAGAGTACAACTGTTGTGCTTAATTTCTTGGGTGACTTATTACTCTGCTGTGTCATCGTTGATTTGCAGATTGGTGCCCTGGAAATCCTCCGCATTGTCCCCAAAGGTTCCAATGGAATGTTGACCACCATACAGAAAAGCTCCCATGGCCTCCTGACGGGCAGCAGGTAGGTACCTCTCCTTCTCTGTTTTTTTTTTTAAATTTGAACATGGTACCAACCTCTCTTGTTTATTTGACTGAATGGAAACTGTATGTAGTATCATATACTTACCGGAATATATCATCCAAGTGATGAGCAACCAAATACACAATTCTGATGCCCCCTTGCCATGATCTCAGGGAACGGATCTTTACAGCCATGTTCTTCATCCTGGGCCGGAAACCTCTCAAGCAAGGGGAGTGAAATTTATTAAAGGAACCTAACATCTGCAACGTGTATGTCGATCGTATGAGCTTGTACTCTTTCCAACAAACTATAGTATAAAGTTGCCTCCTACTCTCGTTCTGTACCCAATGCAAGAAGCTTAATTAATGGTTTGCGTTGTTGCTTGTATGCTGTACGCCTGTACACATGGATTGCTGATTATAATACCGTGTAAACAGCTATATGTCCGGAATAAACATACAAGTCCTCCGGGAATCACATCAATGCAATGTTGTCCCTACCGATTGTATGCTTGAAATATGAATGAATACATCTTTACCTATTTTTTTATTTTATTAAAAATTAAACACGGAATTATTCTACAGTCTAATCTCTCATGTCTTACGTGTGGATCCCATTCGTTTGGAATTTACTATTTAAGCATCTTGTAAAACATCGGGAAACATACGGCGTTTTGTAAACACTCCACGAAAATAGTGAAAGTTGTGACTGGCTAGTGCCCGTGTTTTTTTCTTCACATAGAGGGGTTTTCCACGCTAAATATTTGTGTATCTGTGATTTGTTTTGATCTTCTTCGTTTGATTATTGTCTATCAATCTCTAACAAGATCTTTTGCTGTAAAAAAAGGAGTTTCCCTATTAAGTACTTAGGGTTCCCCTCCATTTCTCTAAATTAAGGAGAGAAGATATACAACCTGTGGTAGATAAAATAATCAAGAGGGTGGCTGGTGGGAAAGGAAAACTGCTGTCTTATGGTGGGAGACTTACCTTATTGAATGCATGTTTAGCTAGCATCCCGATTTATTTGATGTCTATTATAAAATTTCCTAGATGGGCTGTAGACTTGATTAACTCTCAGATGGGTCATTTTTCCTAGAATGATTCTATTTCAAATAGAAAATATCATCTTACAAATTGGCATCTGAAAGCCCAAAAGAAAGAGTTTGGTGGTTTGGGTATTCCTGATCTAAGGTGCTTAAACCTTTGTCTTTTAGCTTCCTGGATCTTCCGTTATCATTTAAATACAAATGTTCAAAATTGTAGACCTAAAATATAAAACTGATAAGCCAAATTTGTTTTGTTGTTCGAAAGTTGGGGCTTCCCCTTTTGGGTGTGCTATGGAAGGTTGGTAATGGGAAACACATCCGCTTTTGGGAAGATAACTGGATTGGCAATTCTAGTTTATCTATTCAATATTGGAGCTTGTACATCATTAGCAATGAAAAAGGGGCTACTATTTCTGAGGTCTGGGATGGTGTTAATCTGAAGCTAACTTTTAAAGAGTTGTTTCCGCTCAGGATATGTATTTGTGGGAGGAGCTGGTGGCCATGCTGAGAGTATTGATATATCTACAGACAATGATCAAGTGACTTGGTCTTTTCGCTCTAATGGGCAACGAGGCCCAGTGCCGTGCCAGGGCCGCCACCTCAGCACGGTGGGCCGGCACGGCTAGGGCACGGCCCACGTGAGAGGAGCCGTTGGGGGGTGAGTATATAACCCCTCTACCCCCGCTTGGCCGCTCCCCCATCGCTCGGCTGCCGATGAAACCCTAACCTCTCATTTTCGTTTCACCGCCGCGCCGCACTCGCCTTTCGCCCTCTCCTCTCTTCTTCTCAATCTCCGACAGCAGAACTCCACCGTCGACGCACCAGCACGGCACTGGTGGCCATCTATACCCCTACTCCCTTCCCCGCTCCTCCCCTCCTTCGCCGGCGGTGCTCAGATCCGTCGCCGTAGCCCCTAACCCTAGCCTCTCACCATGGTTTCCTTCTAGATCCAGTCATCCTCCACCACGCCGGCCACTCTAGTGCTCCAGTCAGTTGCTCTCTCGACACCGTTGAGGAACCAGAGGGCTGGATCCGTATGTCGTCGACCTCTCTGGTGCTCCGGCCTAGGGTAAGATCCTAACCCTAGATCTTGATCTCTCTGCTTTGTGCTTGATCTTTTTGCTTGTGTTTTTGCACTAACATCTCTTTTATTTGCTTGCATCTCAAAGCCGTTGAGGAACCGGAGGGCCAGCGATGGACGAGAATGAAGGGCACATCATCAACGATGACCTTCGTTTGATGGGGATGGCCGAAGATGACGAGGAGGACTTGGAAGAGTGCTGGGTAGAGGTGCTCGGTGCCAGCCAAGATTCCCCTTTGGACCTCACTGCTGATGATGGCGAGGGCGGTGGGGCTAATGGCGGTGAGGACAGGGCAGCGGGGACGGACTCACAATCTGCTAGCACGGGTAATACGCGTGAACGCGCTTCCACATCTGATGTGTGGGACGACTTCACCGAGATCTTCAAGACTATCAACGGCAAGCACGTCAGGTATCAAGCTAAGTGCTACCATTGCAAAAGGATACTCTCTGCTAGATCTTCAGGTGGCACTGGCCATCTCTCTCGTCATAGAGATGCTTGCAAAAAGAAAAAAAAGGTAAAACTGCTATGCCGCAGGCCATGATCCAGTTTAACCCTCATGGTACACCTAGGTTTTGGGAGTACAATCCTGAGGTTGCACGTACTGAGCTATGTCATTTGATATCTAGACTTGATCTGCCTATCTGTATTTGTGACACATCTGCTTTTGAGGAGTACATTAAGAAAGCCCATAACCCTAGATTTGCTACTATCTCTCGGCAAACCACAACCAGAGATATTACTAAGTACTTCACTGGTCGCCGTGATAAACTTATTGAGTTCCTTAAGTCTAGTGTGTCTTCTATTGCTATCACCTCTGATATCTGGAATAGTAATGCTAAGGAAGATTTTCTTAGTGTGGCTGCCCATTTTGTTAATCCTGCTTGGGAATTAGAGAAGAGGGTCATTGGCTTTAGGCTAATTGATGTATCTCACAGTGGTGACAACATTGCTGAGCGTATTTATGATGTGCTATATGAGTTTGGTCTAACTGATAAGACCTTTTCTATCACTTTTGACTATGCTTCTGCTAATGCTAATGCTATGCAAACATTGAAACCTTTGCTTTTTGGTTATGTTGGTGACATGTTCTTGCATCAAAGATGTGCTTGCCATATTGTTAATCTTATGGTGCAATGTGCTTTAGATGTTGTTGATTCTTACATTGATAATGTTAGAAAAGCTATTTCTTTTATAAACTCTTCTAACCAGCGCATTGCATTATATAAGTGTTTCTGCATTGCCATGGGAGTATGTCCTCGTAAGTTTGGTTTGGATATGAGTGTAAGGTGGAACTCAACCTACCTTATGGTTAAGCACATACTACCGCACAGGGCCACATTTGATGTGTTTATCCAAACACATTACCCTAAGGTCAAAGGTCAGAATCCTCCTCCTCTTTTGAGTCCAGATCATTGGTATGTTGCTGAAGTTGTGCTGTCCTCCCTTGAATTGTTTTATGATTCAACATGTGTGTTATCTGGGGTATACTATCCAACCTCTCCACTTGTTATGCATCATATAGTCCAGATAGCTAATCATTTAAGAAAATATGAGAATGATAATTTGATTAAACATATGGTGGCACCTATGAAAGAAAAATTCCATAAGTACTGGAAGGAAATACCACTACTTTATTCATTTGCATTCATTCTTGATCCAAGAGCTAAAATGAGAGGCTTCACTAGGGTGCTATCTATTTTGTCTAATCTCAATCAGCATTATTATTCTGGTTATTTAACTTATGAAAGGGCACAATTGACTGAAGTATTTAACAAATATAACACTAAGTTTGGTGTAGTGAAAAGTCAGAGGCCTACACAAGCATCCAAGTCTGGTAAGAAAAGAACTAATTGGAGCATGATTTATGGTGATGATGATGATCTTGGTACTGGCATGGGCCTAGGACTTGATTATTCAAGCCTAAGTCTTGGTGTTGGTTCTTCCTCCTTCTGTCCTCCGTCTAGGCACACATCTGCAAGTGTCTTGCTTCAAGCAGCAAGCAGTAATGCAAGCCTAGGTCTTGGGTCAGAGCTATCATCATACTTGGACAACGATGTACTCCAGAAGTATGATGATGATGATGACTTCAACCTATTGCATTGGTGGCATGAACACAAACTCACATACCTTGTTCTTTCTCTTTTAGCTAAAGATGTGTTCTTTCTCTTTTAGCTAAAGATGTTTTCACTGTGCTTGTTTCAACAGTTTCATCAGAAAGTACATTTAGTCTTACTGGCAGGATACTTGAGGATCGGCGACGGCGGCTCACATCTGCTATGGTGGATTGGGAGGAGGGAGATGCAAGAGCTCAGCACTTTGTGGAGGACAAGGAACTTGAAGATGCATTTGCAGAGCTATACCTTGATGAAGATGCTATTCCAAAAGCTAGGCAGAGGCTGTTGCAAATGCTGAGCCTGATACTGTTGTGGGTATCATTGATGTGTAATCTTATTTTGTTGCACTTCTAAGACTTGAACAATGTTGTGATGTAATCAAACTTTAAGAGTTGTGGGTTGTTCTCTTTTCCTATCTAGGGTTTTCTCATGAGGTGTGAGTTTTACCCAGATAGGTTTTTAATGAGGCAATCATTGCACTATACAGCTCAGTTATTAATCCTTGTTTGATTTTTCTTGTGTGCTCTGTGATTCTTTGAATTGTGGTGATATGTAAACTTGGGATGATTGAAGTATTGAGCTTTTGATATTCATTGTGCTTTTGATGTTTCTGCATCAAATTTTGAGTTGTGCACTCTATTGTGGTGTGAACAAGGGGTTTTGTGCTTGTAGTTCTTGGGCCGGCACGAGCACTGTTAGTGCCAGTTCCTTGGCGTGCCGGCGCGGCACGTTTAGTCACTACAGTGCCATGCCGGCACGGCTGGCCAATCGTGCCGTATAGTGCCATGCCTGGCCGTGCCGGGTCATGCCAGTGCCGTGCCGTGCCGCATGGCACGGTTGGCCATCTAGCGTGCAAATTCTAAACTAGAGTAAAATCCATCTCCGTTTTATAAATTTATCTTTGGTGTGTCAATCCGGTCCCTAAAGTTTTAAAGTGATCATCCCGGTCCTTAACTTGTCTTGGTATGTCAACCGGGTCCCTAAAGTCTCAAAATAACCATCTCAATCCCTAAACTTGTCTGAGTGTGTCAAACCGATCCCTAAACTGGTCTTGGTGTCTCAACCCTGCCTCTAAACTTGTTTTGGTTTATCAATCCGGTTCCGGTATAAATGGTCACTTTGAGACTTTTAGGGACCGAGTTGACACACTGAGATAAGTTTAGAGACCGGAATGGTCACTTTGAGACTTTAGGGACCCGGTTAACACACCAAGACAAGTTTAGAGACCGAGATGGTCATTTTAAAAATTTAGGGACCGGGTTGACACACCAAGACAAGTTTAGAGACCGGAGATGGATTTTACTCTCTAAACTATGTGCTACATCATCAAACCAAATACTCCCTCCGTTTTAATTTATAGGTCGTTTAACTTTTTTTTTCACCAAGTTTGATCAGCTCGTCTTATTCAAAAAAATTGCAAAAATGTGGAAAATTTTAAATTGTATTTGAAGTATATTATATGCTAAACTAAATCACAAAGAAAATAAATGATAATTTTGAAATTTTTTAAATAAGACGAGTCGGTCAAACTTGGTATCAAAAAAGTTAAATGATCTATAAATTGAAACGGAGAGAGTAGTGTGTTGTAGGGTGCTGGCTACTGTGCGTATACGTACGTGTCGATGTCCGGCCAGGATGGAGCACATGTGTCTGTAATTGTACATCTTCCGTAATTTTTGACCGAGCATGGGCGGCCTATATAAATGCCCTGGCTAAGAGCTCTAAAATTAAATTGCATGCAAGACGTGTATTATTAGCAGATTGTTGTTGCCATGGGTAACCTTTCTCCTGATGTGCTGTTGGCACTTGACCCCGAGACATTCGCCGAGGAGTCGAGCGCCGTGCTCGAGTTCCTCTCCGGCTACTACCGCGACGTCGACACGTACCCAGTCATGGCCAAACTCCAGCCCGGGTCGATCCGCAAGCTTCTCCCTGAGACGGCGCCGGAGTCCGGCGAGCCCCTGGACCGCAACCTGGACGACGTGCGGCGGGACATCCTGCCGGGGCTGACACACTGGCAGAGCCCCCGGTTCTTCGCCTACTTCCCGGCGAACGCGAGCACCGCCGGGTTCGCGGGGGAGATGCTGTCGGCCGGCCTCAACGTCGTGCCCTTCGTCTGGGCGGCGTCGCCGGCGGTCACCGAGCTGGAGCAGGTGGTGGTGGACTGGATGGCCGCGCTCCTGGGCCTGCCGGAGCGCTTCCTCTTCAGGGGAGGCGGCGGCGGCGTGCTGCACGGGAGCACGTGCGAGGCCGTGGTGTGCACGCTGGCGGCCGCGCGCGACGGCGAGCTGCGCAAGCTCGGCCACGCCGCCATCCTCGACCTCGTCGTGTACGCGTCGGACCAGACCCACGCCACCTTCCATTTCCAGATGGGCGCCAGCATCGTCGGCATCCCTCCGGCCAACTTCCGCGTCCTGCGCACCTCGCCGGACTCGGGGTACGGCCTCACCGCTGCCGCCGTCCGAGCAGCAGTGGAGGATGACATCGCACAAGGTCTCGTGCCGCTCTACATGTGCGCCACCGTCGGCACCACCGGTCTCGGCGCCATTGACCGTGTGCGTGAGCTCGGTCAGCTGGCGCGCCGTCACGGTACCATTTCTGTTAATAAGTTTATCTATATATTATATGACCGCCTGACAGACAGTTAAGAATCCTTCTCTTAATTAACTCTCTCCAGTCTCCAACTACGTCCAGGAATGTGGCTGCACGTCGACGCCGCGTACGCAGGCAGCGCGGCCATCTGCCCGGAGTTCCAGGGCCACCTCGACGGCGCCGAGCTGGCGGACTCAGTGAGCATGAACCCACACAAGTGGTTCCTCACCAACAATCCAACATGGACTGCTGCTGCCTCTGGGTGGCGAGCCCTGCCACCCTGACCAGCGCACTCTCCACTGACCCGGAGTACCTCAAGAGCGTCGCGACGGCGGACGGCGACGACATGACGACGGCGACCATCGACTACAAGGACTGGCAGATCGCGCTGTCGCGCCGGTTCCGCGCCATCAAGCTCTGGGTGGTGCTGCGCCGCTACGGGGCGGCGGGCATGCGCGCGCACATACGCAGGCACGTCTGGATGGCGTGGTGGTTCGAGAAGGCCGTCGCGGCGGACGAGCGCTTCGAGGTCGTCGTGCAAAGGCACTTTTCCCTCGTGTGCTTCCGCCTCCGCCCCCAGCTCGTCGACGGTGAGGTGGTGGAGGCGCCCAACCGTGAGCTCCTCACGGTGGTGAACGCGAGTGGCCGGGCCTTCATGACACACTTCGTCGTCGAGGGCAAGTTCGTCATCCGGCTTGCCGTTGGCGGGCCCATGACGGAGATGCGCCATGTCCGGGACGCGTGGGAGCTGGGAGCTGCTCAAGGACAAGGCCAACCAGTTATACAATTGGCCGCCAACAGCTAACAATTACCTTTAATCGGATTGCTCCACATGGCTAGCTAGTATCTAGTGCTGCTTGCTACAATCCATGCGCAGCGTTCTATTCCAGCAAGTATGCACGCATGCACTCAAACCAATAACAACTAGCATGATGGCCCGCGCTATTTGCGCGGTAGCTAGATTTTTTCATTTTTAATTTATTGAATTTAGTATTGTTGGAAACTTTGTTTAGCCTTATGCTTATTTCTTTTTTCTATCGGTTATGAATAGTACATGTTTCTATACTATATTATTATTAGGATATGTTTTCATAAATTAACATAAAACATGGTATGTAATCATATTTGTAATCATATTTCTTTGAATATTATTTTGTATATTGGTGTACATGATCGAAATATCAATGATATTTTAATACAAATTATATATTCTATCTACTCTAAATTGTAATAATTTATAAGATATCCAAAGATAAATTAAGACATGGCATTTTATAAATTTGACAACCATTTAGCATTTAAAAATTGTTTTTAAATGTATTTAACTACTATTACCACTAAAATATTTTTTTATAACATTGATAATTTTTTAGAAAAAGCTAACATTTATACATTAAATAATTTACACTAATTTCACCATGAAATTTGTTTTTCAAGTGTATTATTTGATATTTTTTATATTAATATTCTGACTTAACACAGATAAATTGAATAAAAATCTAGAATAGAGAGAGTATTGAGCAACCCATAAAGACATATGCTAGGCTCATTTAAAAACTCTATTTTTTACAACTTCGATGCGTCTTTTGTCTAGGTCCCACTCATATGGTGAATGGTAAAAATTAAAGTAATAGATAACAAAATTAAAAACACAAAAAAGAATCATGATAGTATTATTAAAGACATGTTTAAAACATAAAAATCTATAACATATATAAAAATCTATAACATAAGAGTCTATACCACGTTTGAAAAGATGGAGAGTGACTTGGGATGGATGGCCATATTGGGGACATCTAGGGGCTAGTGCAGCGAGCCGCAATGCTGGTAATGCCACGACACATCTATCTCTAGCATGGTTTGGACTTTCACCAAATTTTTGGATCCAGATAGATGTAAACATTTCTACGCTTTAATTTCAAAGGCATTATATGTACATTCTCAATGGAAACACCACATCAAGGGCTGGTCCTTGGCGTTTGAATGGTGGTTATCATTTATCGTACCATCATGCAGCGTTGCATTGATTTTTATACTTCTATACGAAGCATAGTTGGATATATGTGTAGACGAACAGCCAGCTAGGGATGTTCGATGGCTTTAGCTTAACATCATTGCACAAAACCACGACAAATAGCCAGGCACATTTTCTGTCCTGGAGCTCTAAACGTGCCGAGGACATGGCCACACTGACAGGATCACAATTCTATAGTTCTGTTGGTGATAGATTAGATGTTGCGTTAAGATCTAAGTGATGATTTGTGTGTTTTGGGCAACGTTGATAGCCAGGCCATAATCCAAATCTAAGATCCATATGTGTAAGCTATTTTGACATGCATATGTCAGGAATATATTTTTCTTAATTGATTTGAGGAATAACAAATTGAAGGGAGCAAAGAGAATCCGTGAGAGAACCTTGACCTTTTGGTCGAGCGATGGCGGCCCAAGTGGCGTTGCTCCCCTCCTTGGAGGCTTCACTTCTGATGTTGGGTGTTCACACCGACTGACTTGTTTGGAAGTGTGTGTTGTTATGAGGTCAGAGTTGCATTTTTGTTGGGGTGACTTTGCTGGGCAACGATGACGCTTAGCGAACTCTTTCTGGTGCTGTTGGTTTTTTTGGCAGTCAGTTTGAGGTCTAATGGAGGAACTTGGGGCTGCTTGGCCTTACTCAACAACGATGACCTGCGGTGGACTGCAGGGGCTGCCAGCGAGGTTGAGTGGTCTGGTGCAAGAGTGTCGTATGGCTTGCGTTGATGTCCTAATCCAATCGGCCGGTGTTTTGTTTTTTCATCAAGACGTGTGTTGTGTAACGCGTGTTGATGACCAATCCAACCGCCTGTTGTGTAAAGATTTCAGTCCGTTTTTCCTAAAAGACTCGGTCAATTGCCTAGTCTAGGCCTTCTTCTTTATCAATCCAATTGGCACTTCTCCTGCCTGGTTCGTTTCAAAAGGAGACTATTTTTCTTAACTTGGTGTACTAATTAGTGATTGTTCACTATTTTGAAAACTAATGATCATTCATACAATCTTACATGTAAAAACACAAATCATACTATAAAACAAATCAAAATGAAATAAGTGATAATTTTTGAAAATAAATAAATAAGACGAATGACTGAAGTTGTGGAAAAACATCAACCAATCATACATGCACGTGTGAAAAGAGGTATTATGAGTGCGAAAAGAGATGGTCTGGGTAAATATGAAGAAAAAATAAAAACCTCATCAAAGAGATAAAAAGACAAAGGAAAGAAAAGAAAATTATATAAAAAGAAGGTACTTACGTCATCACGTGGGAGCCGGCCGCCGGGAGCAGGAGACCTGCCAGGGGCTTCAGTTCGGATTCCCAAGTCCAACACCTGGTGGCTGGTGCCTAGTCCCAACCGGCACCATGCACAGACGGAAAAAAAAACATCAGAAGGGCATGTGGCCAGTCGGCCACGTAGTATTTTAGGACAATTAATCGTACGGTATTGATATTTCTATGGCAATTATTTTCCTTTTTGGATAACATATAGAAAATGTATTTATATAGCGTAGATTATAGTGATTTTAGACCGTTAGATCTTCATAAAATCCAACGGTTGAGGTCTTTTCTTTCATTTAACATTCAAATATGTATATAATAGATAGATAACAATAACAACAACAATAACAGCAGCAGCAGCAACAACAATTGATGTAATATTATCATGATGCAGATAGAGAATTAGGCTATATGAATAGTATCATATAGAAACGTTTAAGGTATACTATTTTGTATCAAATTGATGGCCATATCAGTGGATCAATCGAGTGCCTGTTCAGTGTTCATGCACCTCCTTACTTTTACCTGTGCACACCACTCTATTCCTGGGGCTAACTATGTTAAGGTTGCTAGAGCAGCATGCATGCATGCACTCGGTCGACCTAAAATAAAAGTAACAATAATACAAAAGTATGTTCCCTAATGTTGCTAGTGGGGATGATACAACGTGTTCTGAATTAGATCAAATGAGTGTTGTGTCTATTATAACACATGATGATATGCAAGCCACACCTCCAACTTTTATTCCTATATGATGCACCGCCATCGCCGTTGCACCTCTTCCTCCTGAAGGTGTCGGTCGAGCTCTACCTCTGACTTCTTGCATAGCTAGCACCAACCTATTACCTTGATGATCTTGCT
Organism: Paspalum vaginatum; assembly: GCA_030272315.1. NCBI lineage: Eukaryota > Viridiplantae > Streptophyta > Magnoliopsida > Poales > Poaceae > Paspalum > Paspalum vaginatum. The sequence goes on from CM059016.1 coordinate 5,286,247, forward strand.
CTCGGCTTCATCTCCCGTTTTTTGGCTCTGGCGCCAATCTTGACCCCAGGCATGAGCTCTAACTCCATGCATCGAGAACGATGAGAGCCATGTATAGCCCCAATGAGTGCAGAAATGGTGGTGTGTGGTGCGATATTATTTGCAGCTGGTGTTGGTGGCTGTTGATGGCGGCATGGGTGAGAAGTGGAGGGGGAGGAAGCAACAGAGCTAGTGCACGAGAGGTGGAGCGCTCTGATGCTTGAGAGGAGGAGGGAGGAGAGACAACGTCGACAAGATAGAGAATAGAGAGGATGAGAGAGTAGAAGAAGAGGGGGTAGCTATCGGTGAGGGTGGGGTGAGATGTAGTGCAGATGTGTAGGTTCTCCAATGCCACGTCAGTACCATAGAAACTGCTTTGTATAGTCTTTGGGGTGTATGTCATCTAGTTTTGAAAGAGTAAAGCTATGCTCCACTCGGTTGATTTGTAGGTTTTGATCAACCGATTTGTCAGCCATCCATGCGGAGCATGATGGGTGGATGAGATTTCTCTGACGATGTGTCTATGTGTTTGACACGAGCGTAGCGTGTGTGGGCCAAGGCGGTGTATAACTAGGTGAACACGAACTTGACGTGCGGAGAACATGAGGTGCATTGTGTACTGTGTTCGCTTTTTTCAAAATCGCGTCATTTTGCGTTCGTCTTTCAACACTGTAACGCTAATGTCATCGAATAGTGCAAATGAGTGTGCAAAATAATGTACACACACTATTTAGAAAGTGGAGTTTGAAATATAGACGGTTGAATAGGCGCGCACGACTTTAGCTACGTATATAAATTTTACTCATTTTTTGAGAGCTATTGTCCTAAGACCATCTACACTCGGTCCCTCTACTCTCTCCGGCATGCAGGTAGTGTAAAGATTTGGAGTAAAAATCGCTGCAGCCGGTTCCACCATGGACTCCGCCAAAGCTCTGGAACGACAGTGTTCCCCCAAATCCAGAATAGGAGTGCGGGAGAATGAAGTTGGTTTAGAGGAAAGAATCTTGCTGACTGGGCGAGAATATTCCTTTTGGAGTAGAATTTTAGAGTAGAAGTGCAGATAGTCTAAAAATGCAATTATACTGTAAGAATAATTTATAGTTTACAGTGTTTCTAGTCTGCATTTCTTTACACTGTAAATGCTGTAAAATTACAGCGTCATCACAATATATGCACGTAAATCTCTACAGTAAGTGTGTGTTAAGTTTTGGTAATTTTATAGTGCAGTAACAGTAGTTTACAGTATTATGTAAAATCTTTTTACACTGTGAAAACTAACTACTGTAATAACAGTGTGATCACAGTGCAAGTATGCAATGTTATAGTGTATGTTTAATTGTGTGGATGACATTTTTCGAACGTGATAGAGGGGCTGAATAGTGTGGATCAGACATGGACCGTTTGATTTGATTTGTGGAGTCACATTTTTTCGTGTGACGGAAAATCAGCAACATCCGAATATGCGAACACGTGAAAAACGAGTGTTTGGAAGAGTCCAGCAACCTAGTGACAGATTGGACAAAAACACACGACAGAGACATACACAGACCCTTTTGAAACAAACAAATCCACGTCTGTTCATGCTCTTGGATGGACCAATGAAACCAGCGGTGCGCAACACTGCTATTTGGCCATACAGACGCAAGAGATTCATATGTACAGCAGGGCCGGCAATCTACCCATTAACGCCGTCATTCGTATTTGAAATTAAACTCCGTCCACGGGTAACATCGTTCTGGGTAGATGTTGGGAAGTTGGTGGTATGGGCTAGGAGACTCCGAGAAAGGGAGTAATTAAACCAAGACGTTGGCGGTAATGCATGTCCCTCTCTATTGGTCTTGTCGCTTTTTGTGTGACAAGGCTCCCTACTATTCCGTACCATGATTTTTGCACCGTGTTTCTAAGGAATAAAACCAAAGAGAATTACTTATTTGGTCTAAAAAAATTGGCACTTCTTTCTTTGGTGCAGAAAAAATTTTTGTTCCGTATTTGACCCAGAAATTTTGTTTCGTTCCTTTTTTTGCACTTCCGTCTATTTGGAGCCATAACGGTGCCAAATGAAGTAATGAAAAAATCCCAAAAATAGTTTTTGGTCCTACTAGTAAAAATGTCCGTGCGTTGCAACAGAAACGTAATATCTCACAACCATACTTTTACATGCTCAATTTGCACCAAAATTCAACCATCACACGATACACCTGTCTTCAAAGAACATTATTTTTGGGTAGGTTGTCAATCAAAGCATATGTAGACTACTGCAGCTGCGGCTGCTTGATTTCAACGGTAAAAACAAGCATAGGTACCGTGCAAATAGCTGCACCCACAGCCGTTGGAAGCAGAAGCGAACACTCTCTTGGCTTCTGGCCTGAATGGACGCTTCTTTTGCTATCTGCTGCATGTACCAATCTGTCTAATTATAGAAGGTTCAGTTTCAAAACATTCTCTATTTCAACAATAAAACAAACAAATTCAATAAGAGCATACTTTGAAGATCAAATAGCACTAAATAATAAGTTTTAAGAAACTTATTACATTTGCACCCCATCATCGTCACAGTGGAATGCATTTTAAAGACCATCTTATCAATTTTTGTGGAGTTAGTTTAATTTTATACCACACAACGATTACAGATATCACATGAGCTTGTTATTCCTGCAAAACCAAAACTTATCATATCAAGACTGCCTCTTGAGTCAGAGGTAATACAAAGAATAACTTTCCCATTTGTTTAGATTAAACTGAAACATATTTAATAATTTAAAATTTTTCAATAATTCAAAGCGATAACACTTGTTAGATCTGCAATCGGGTAACGGGGTCCTCGTTCGCCTTCATGGCACGAAGCAGCAGCGACCGAACGGACGGCGCTGAACCACGGCTTCCGGAGCGCGGCCGCGGCGGTGAGCCTGCGCTTCGGGTTGCGGCTCCAGCAGCCCACCGAGGACCTGGAAGCCGGCTTCTGATAGCACCTCCTCAGGGAACCTCTGCCGTAGGCAGCCGGTGCATTCACCGTAGCCATGCACCGGCAGCCTGTCCACCCGATCGTGTGTCGTCCACAGCAGCCGCTGCAGCCCAGGCCAATCTACGATGCCCTTGGTGCGGATGATGCGCATCATGTCATCGAAGAGCTCGGCCATGATGCACCCGAGCCCCCACGTGTCAACCCGCCCGTTGTAGCCCCTGTACTTCATAAAGAGCTCCGGCGCGCGGTAGCGGCTGGACGCCGCCAGTAGGCCGATGTCGTCCTTCTCCGGCTGCGCCGCTGGCTTGGACATCCCGAAGCCACAGATCCTGTACCGCACCCTCGCATTCCTCGCCTTGTCGACGATTGCATTCTCCGGTGTAATGTCCATGTGCATGATGCCCGCCCCGTACATGCGCTCCACGTCGGCGAGGAGCTGCCACAAGACGCCTCACACCTCGCGCTCCGGGAACGGACGCACTTGGTGCGCCGGATCTCATGTACCGGCGCAGGTTGACTGAGCCCGCGTACCGGGTGACCAAGAAGTTGTCCCCGTTGCCGCGGCTGCTGTCGGCGTGGGTGGCCACGACCTGCACGACGGAGCGGTGGTCGCGACACACCGCCAGGGACACGCCCTCCCGCGCCAAGTCGTGCAGTCCCATCTTCATGTGGCTCCCCTCTGTCCTCCCGCTGAGCTGCTTCACGGCGACCAGGCGCTTGCTCTCGTGGTCCCAGGCCTTGTACACGTTGCCGAGCATGCCTTTGCCCAGCTTCTTGCAGTGCTCGTACCATGCCTCCACGACAGGTAGCCAGACGTAGGCCGCCGCCGCCGCCGCCGCCGCCGCCGCCTTATCCATCTCTTCAGGAGGCTCCTTCTGCATCTTTTCGGCCGACTCGTCCTTCTCCTCAACCAAGGTGGCAGCCATTGATCTCGACAGAGCGCGCAAGCAGATGCTGCGACGACAACAGGAGAGATGCGATGCGACAGGGCGCCTTTGATTGAAGCGACGACGCCTCGCAGGTGGGGCGCTCGGGTTAAATAAGTTCTCATGGTTCGTGGTGGGTTAGGATTCAGACGAACCACGCTAGGATTATTTGGTGGGTGGACGAAATAGGAATCCGTGGCCGGGGGAAGGCTGGACGGAGACGTAAATCGACTCGGATTAACGGAAGAAGAAAGAGGACGCGGAGGGTTTGGGTGACTGACAAGCGGGTCCCACCTGTCATGACGGACCAAGAATTCTTACTTGGTTTATTATTATGTATTGGTCCTATACATAACTTACCAGCTTACAGATTTGTAATGGAATTTAGTACAAACATTAAATAAATATTTCTCTATTATCTAACTTTACTTAATCATTATTATCATTTTCAAAACACTCATTAAGCTTTATATCCTGAGGTTCAAATTTTTACAGTGAGCTACGTATACAACAAAGGGAACATACAAATTTTTGTATAATATTTAGAGCACTTTTTCTAAAGCAAATATTTTTCAATTCAATTTTATATCTAAAAACAAATACAAAGGTAGATATATCATTTAACTGTAAATTATAGGGCTGCAAAAATCACCACAGAGCTAAATTATCGTATGAAAGCTATTGTCCACGTTTCATGGTTTTTGGAGTTTATTTAACCCATTTATGTCAATTCTTTTGTTTTAGAGAAGATCAATAAACGGACCGCATAATAATCTTTTCATGGATTCCATTTTTACCATTCTGTAGATCTAATAAAAAAGAATACAACTCAACAAAGTTTGAACTTTTAGCATTTTTATTTTTTAGTGGATTTTTAAATGGACGGGGGTGCCAAGAAATAAACGAAACAAAATTTCTAAATCGAGTAGGGAACAGATATTTTTTCTAAGCCAAGAAAGGAAGCACCAAATATGTAATTCTCTGAAAAAACTAATAATGCGCCATATGAGATCTCATACGCCATACGTACGAACGCGGTCTAGCACCTCTCAAATATTACATCCTCCAATAGAGTGGTATCCAAGCCACGTTAAGTATACCTAGCTATACAAAATGTGTCGTGCTGTGTTTTGTACGATATTCCCTGCATTTGCTGCCTGCCTGATGCTCTGTCCTGCTCGGCTGCTCCCCTGCTTCCTTGCTTATTGTCTCCCAGCAGAGAAGAATGAAAGACCATCTGTAATCTACAAACAACTCACTAGTCGCCATGGCCATCCAATTCGCTCAGGCGAGACTCGCTGCCGACTCATGCATTCTGTAGCTGGGGCATGCAGGGCATACCACAAAAATGTGACCTTTAATTTGTACGAAACCCAAGGCGAGCACAGGACACAGAGTACAAAGAACGAACCTGCTCATCGTTTTTGTGGTGTAGGTAAACAAATTTGGGTGAACAGATTCTTGTCACGAACCCTGAACCTACAAACTCCGGTCTATCCGTGTTTCAGCTTCAGTTTCATCAGGCTGCTGCTCTAAACCAGAGCAAACGTCGGCAACCAAGCCTTTGGTTGATCGACTTCGCTGAAAGAATCCGATGCCCATCGGATTTTCAGGTTCAAGTGAAGGACCATACCGGCGACTAGATAGAGAAACCCTTACAATTGAACGCTATAGGTTAGGATGTGACCTTTTCACTTATATTCATAAAACGAATTTTCACTACTTTTTTAAAAATTCTATCATTTATATATTATCAAAATATTCAGTGTACACTGCTGTAGAATTGATCTTTCAAGATGTCCCCATTTATTTTTAGAAGCAGTTGGAAATTTGAGACGCCTTTAGAAATCAGTGCTGAGCTAGTATTACCAATGTCTCTGAAATCATTTTCACAGGCGGTGTATCTTACCAACCGTCCCTAAAAATCGATTTTCGGGGGCGGTGCATCTTACCAACTGTCTCTAAAAATTAGACCATTTTCAGAAGCGGTGCATCTTACCAACTGTCTCTAAAAATCAATTTTCAGGAGCGGTGCATCTTACCAATCGTCTCTAAAAATTAGTCCATTTTTAGAGTCGGTGCATCTTACCAACTGTCCCTAAAAATCGATTTTCAGAGGCGGTGCACCTTACCAACCATCTCCTTAAAATCGATTTTCAGGGATGGTGCACCTTACCAACCGCTTCTAGAAATCGATTCGACGTAAATACAAAAGGTACGCGTTGCTATGTTGGGCACAGGTGATGGTGTTGTCTGGTGGTGGGAGGGTGCTACGTAAATTATGAGGTTTCAATTTTCATTTTACATTGTTACTTTTTTATTTTACGTTGTTACTTTTTAGAAAATATTTTTAAGGGCGGTGGACTTTACTAAGCGCCTCCAAAAATCGTTTTTCAGTGGTGGTCGGGTGGTGCGTCCCTGATAATACCTATTTTAAGCGACGTGAGCGCAAGAGCGGTTCCAGACCCACCCCTGAAAATAGCTCCCCCAACCGCCTCTAAAAATGCTTTCTGTACTAGTGGTAGGAACAAAGTATTTTATAAAGCAAACAAACTTGGCATAGGCTATGATAGGGGTGTTGCATTCATGCTGATTATTCATAGACTTTTGAGTATGAGAAGCTTTCCAAATGTGTTGGTGCACCCGATAAGTCTTTTCATATAAATTTCTGAATGTTTTAAGAAGTGTTTCCTAGTTTTCGATAGCAAATTCTATTCATTATTATAAGCTCTTCTCGACCTTTCCATTAACTTTATATATTTTATTTGGGTTCTTTGGGTCTCAAAACATATATGTAATTTTTAGACCTTCGGAATATTTTTTGTGGCTTCAATACGATTTCAAACAAAATCTGAAATTATTTTCAGCCTAAAATTAATTTCCTAAAACAACAAATCAAATCCAAAATCCACTCAACCCGAGACCCATCATATGTATACTCTTCTCGAACCATATTGTCGATCTCTTTCTAGATCTAGTCTCCGTTTCCCAAGCAAACGCTGCAAAAGTTATAAATCTAAGTGAGAAGTCTCGTCTTCCCAAGCGAGGTGAAATTCTGACGAGGAATTCCTTGCGTATCCGGCAAAATCTGATGACACTATGATGTTTGTTCTCGTCAAGCTCTTCACGGGGTGGTCGTCCAACCTCGATGTCCGCGTAGGAGCATAGTTAGAGTTGATGAGGCTTACAAATGTAAAATATGTTGTCACCTTTGCCCACAAGCTAGAGGCTCCACTAAGCAAACTCAAATTGTTTGCAATTCCCAATCTAACCATGGCACTGGATACCAGAGTTTTGCACAATGATATGCATTTTTGTATTGGTCTCTAAATAATGTATAAAATACTCAACAAGTCAATTGTGGATTATCGTCTTGTCGATATTGTTTCTACATGAGATGTCACAGCTTCATCGCCTAAGCTTAGCACATTATATTTTTCCTGAACGCAATGACTTCTGATATGATGCTGTGAACACAATAGGTTTTGTCCCATGATGGATTGCTAGTTCTGCTGGGATAATTTTGCTAAAACTTTGGCTCCGGCTCCTGAACAGTATGACTTGAGTCAATCGACAATCAGACCCATGTTTTGGTGTCCTCCAATCTCTCAAGTTTGAATTTGAACATAGAACTATTCTTCAAGTAGGAGGGTGACACGCTTCGTTTCAGTCACCTCATGAGACACTGCAAAGCTTAAAAAGGTAGGCAACCAACATTGTTTTGCATGCAGGATCAGAATTAGTGTATTTTCCCTATAGAATCATGTTTTTTGCGATCTTCACAGCTTGTTATCAGTTCGTTTACATGATTGCCGCTGTTGGTCATGCAGTAGCATTTCATTTCTTTCTCTGCTTCCTTACATACCTTCGGTGTCTTCACAAATCAGCCGAATGCCATTCATGGCAATGGAATTGGAAACCCATGATAGTGCATCAGCTTTGCGTTCCTCTGCTCAATCTACTCCACTGAGGCATTTGAGTGTATGTGAATCAGGAAAAAAAATTCTATGACTGGCAGAAGGACACTCCCGCGCAATCACCATGCACCAGGACCAGGCTAAATAAATAAACCGAAATTAAGCAGAGTGCTGAGTAGTGAACCCATCAGAGAAATAAACGAAGTTCGTGAGCAGATTCTTGGCATCGGTGGTCACATACCAGACGTCGGGGAGCAGAAGCAGAGCACCACGGGCATCGGTGGTCACTTTGCTGCAGCCGATCGAGGACTTGCGTAGGCGTCCCGTCGGGCGGTCAGCCGCATGAACGAACTGAAGTCCGAGCTCGTCTCGCTGACGAAGCCGCTGATGAAGGCCAAATAAGTCTTCCTGTTCTGTTTTCATCCTTGTAACTTGTGAGTAGCGTGCTAGTGGTGTTTGAATTAGGGATCACTACACTATAGTAGGGATCACTGCCTATTGCATGGGTTAAGCCAGTAAGAGCAGCGCACAGGCGACCAGACTTTACAGCCAAACCATAAAGTTTATTCAGTTGCTCATTCATGCAGGCCAAAATGAGAAATAGAATTTCAATGTGACACAAAAGTCAGTACAAAATTCCATCTATTGTATTAATAATGGAATGTTAAAAGAATACACTACGTTCGCTGAGATGGCTAAGAAATTACCACGTTAATCGGGAAAAAGAAAAACCCTCCACCGTAGAATTTTATGAACATCTAATTATGTATATTAAAGGGGATATTAAATGCATCTGAAAAAGAAAAAAGATCTAAACCACTAATTGTTATGATATTCCGGTTTCCTAATAAGACGTGGCCCATTATTGAACTCCAAATTCGGGAATCCCCTTCAGATTCCGTGTGAGTCACAGATGGTAATCAGAGCCCATATAGATTTTATCTAAAAAAGAGTCCATATAGATAGATATATAAAAAGCAAATAAAACTGAATACGTATGCAACACCTATTCTACATCATGTCTACGAGTGCGTCTCCTGCCATATACTGTATCATCGATCTAATTCAACTACTTTAATATGATTATTGGCTCTACTAATTGTCTCCATTTGAAATAAGTGTGAAAATATGTGCATACGTGTGGAGTTGTGGGCACGAGGTCTTAGCCGATGACTCCTCGAGTGAGCTAGCTTCATATGCCAACTGTGTTCCTTGGTATGTTTAACCGGTTAATGGCACGTTGTCAGTCATTGGGCAAAGAAAGGTATGACTTGCAACTCATGAATCCATGAAATAAAATTGAATTCATAGATTAACAAAAAATAGATACACTAGGTCGTACATAATTATTGTCATGTTTTTTCTACAGTATACTGCTTGAATAACTTCAATACTAATACCATGACCCATGCATTTGGTAGTGGTCTGCTCTTAGCTTCTTGAATAACTTCAATACTAATACCATAAACCATTTGGCAGCGGCGTGCTCTTAGCTTCTGCGGAGTGAATTTTTGGAGTTATAGAACACTCACAGGTAGTTATAGAACACTCACAGATAATAACTCCCAAAGAGAATCCCTAAGAGATTCTCTAAAATAACTATAGATCAGGAGCTAGAAAAAATAGCTTCCCAGTATTCACTTAAAGGCCCGACACTGTGCCTCCACTTTTTTAAATGTACAATTTACCAACCAGATAGTGTAATATTATTTTCATTCATTTTACAATTTATTCATTTTACAATTTATCCAAAATAAGCCCATGCGAATGTGTGAGTAGATGATATAATTAATAAAATAATCAATTTAATAAAAGATAAATCTCTTCATCATATATCTATATATTATCTTATTAAGGGGATGTTCAAATAAACCACTGCATTCATCGAGAGGACACATACTGAACATCTAATTGATGAAAGAATAATATATGAGCCATTGGATTTTATGAAGTCTAAATAATAAATAAATAAATAAATAAATATAATATTATCTTAATAAGCAAATCATCTATGTAATGATACTTATAACTCTATAATCATAAAAGAAACTAAGAGAGTTTTTTTAAAAAAGAGACTACGTATGAAGCATTACATGCAACACATTCCCCTTTTGGACTTTCTTCTACGTGAAGTTTATCGACGTGTGCAGCCACCATCCTAGAGTCACGAAGCCAAACTTGCTCTTTGCTATGAACATATAGCCGTCATACTCGATGATCCAACACACATGCATGTTGTGTGTGCGATAAAATAATAATAAGACCAAGGTAGCTCAAATGAACTCCCCCTTGGAGACCAATTTGGCAATACAAGATGTAGATCTGACAAAACGAGCTTCATTTATGACACATATCATGTTGCTGGATATTTTGAAAGAGGGGGCAAAATAGATGCGACGATATGTTAGAGGGGGGCTTTGATAAGAGATAAGGACCCATTTGGAATGGGGGTTTTTTTTTTCAAACAAATATGTAATGACTGGCCTTTTAGTGCCCTTTGGAACGCAATATTTTTTTTTGTTTCTTGCATTTTTTTGTGAAATTGAATTATTTTTTATGAAATTCATGTGTGATTCCTAAGAGGGCCTTAAGTTTTGCCAAGGTCGCATGCTATTTATGCTAGAGGATGAATGTAGACTTGATCATAGCCATCCAACTTGACTGGAAAAAAATAGACCTGAGCAATGCATTAGGTGGATGCAAACCTTTTTCTTTTGGGATTTCTAAATATCTCGCGGATGATTTTGCCTCCAGTTTTCATTCACTTTTGTGTGGCTATGATTGTTTTGAGATTTGTGCATGTGATTGAGCTTTTGTTTTTGACCTTTTTTTTATTTCATTTTCATTTTCATTTCCCGGCCGTCCTTCTCGAGGGGCAGTGAGGACAGAATGAAAAACAGATAAAAGGAAAATAAAATAAAATAATGGGCTTTACCTGGGCCGCAAAGTACTCCAACACAGGAGGTACTAGCTAGTCCGAAGTGAAGAACCGCACAGATAAGGACGCTGCTAGCTCATTTACATGTTCCTAATCACTTGGTGTTATATAAATGAATCATCAATCAATAATCAAGCTAGCCAGGCCACACTAGCTATACTGTGGCCCCCCATCATCTACTGCATCTCGATCTACTGTACTACGTAACGTACGTGCTGTCTAGCTCGACGGATCCCTAGCTGGATCTGAATCATTTTGACAAAGATACGTACCACAGGATCGAGGTACCGGTGGATAAAGAGACACCGGACCGATCGAACCGGCCGGTTACAAATTAAATACAACCGAGGAAATGACGAACCGGTGCATGCATGCATGTCTAGTAGCCGCTTCCGATATATGGGTATAATTGTGAGTAAACTGTAGCCACCGTGCACCACACGATTTATTTAATTAGCCTCTCCTTGAGATTCTACGGTGTGTAAAAAGGCGAGTTTTTTAATGTCAGGTTTCACCTAACAAAAACATCTATACCCTTCACATTGACTCTATTACATATGTTGGAAAGGATAGAAAATAGTCTAAAACTGATAAAGAAAAATGTTTTATCACATCTTTTTTACCCATATTCACCAGGTACTTTTCTTAACCTTCGGCTCCCTCCCATCCAAATGTGGGGTGCTTGCAGTTCCCACCCTATCCATTCTCTCCCCTCCACGGTTGCTCGTGCCATGGTCAAGACCCGGGGCGGCCATGGAGAAGAAGGCGGCATTCCGAGGGCCACCGTATCGCGCGCCACTCCATCCCCCTAGCCAGATCCACGCGCCGGAGGCAGATCCGGGAGAGGACGACTTCGCCGGCGGCCCGCTCAGGAGAGAGAGGAGGAGGCGTTCGACGCACCATGGACCGGACTGGCTCAGCGTGGCGGAGGAGAAGAGTAGAAGATGCATGGTAACAACGGCCGTTACCAATGCAGCAGTGGGCGAGGTGGGGAGAGGGCGGCCTCTGCACGTTGCGGTGGCTGTCGCGGGCAACGCGGAGGCGGGAGAGGGCGGCAGAGAGTAGAAGGCCAGTCGGGAGAGGGCGCGGCGGCTAACGGAGGGGCAGATCCGCCGGCGGGGAGGAGGGGTCACGGATCCCGCTGCCAGGGAGGCGGTGAGGGAGACGAGACGACGGCTGGGGACGCCGTTGCCGGCACGGGAGAGGAGGAAGCGGCGGAGGACGCCGGCGTCGGCACGGGAGAGGAAGGCAGTGGGGAGGAGGACGGCGTGGGGAGCAGCAGGTTGACGCGGTGGGGGGGGGCGAAGAAAACGTGCCTCGGGTGGGTTAGTTAGATAATATAGAAAAATATGTTAGTTGGTATAGAGTTGGGTTATAAAATTGATACGAGCGTGAAAAATTGGCAACTGTATTTCAAAACCGTGATGATTAAGATAAAATATTTTTTTTAAAATTAGAATTTAGAGTTAAACGAGTGCAAATAACCTTAGGTACGGTGCTGGCAGGAGGGATACGACGCAACAGAGAGCTCGAACATGCCAAGCTGCGGCAGGTTGTTGTCACGGGTCCGCCGGTACTGAGGTCACCACCTCTCCGGTCCTGGAAAGACGCGGCGGGCGGTGACTAGAGTCAGCACCGTGCCAAAATATCTGGCATGTTTGGCGCGTTATGCACCCTAAAAAAAGTAGAGAGACGCTCGCATGCATGTCTCTCAATTTTGTTATTATATAATAATCAATCAATCATTGGAGCTAGCTGAGGCAAACTAATAATATGTAATAAAGCCAATTAAGTCGGTGTTGCCTTGGTTGGAGGCAGATGAGAATCAGCTTGAACTGTTTGAAATTTAGAAAGAAAAAACTAGCCTTCAAATTCAGAAAAAAAAAACTAGCCTCAGTCGTCCACTGTCCACAACACTTAATTTGAGGAAATTGAATAAAGCCTAGGCAAGGACAACTGATTAAAGAGACCTATGGCCTCCCGGTGTCAACCATGCTCTCCTTGTCTTGTTGGCAACTTTGGCCAAATTAAAGCTCCTAGCATATATAGCATACACATTGGCCCTACCCTAATAGACAGTGTTTTTACTGGCGATCGATCTGATCGTAGTGGCATGCATGGAAAAGTGAAGCCTTAATTATTACCTGGCTGGTGGCGCGTCCACACCAAGTGGGCAAAAAAGAGATCTGGGGCAAAAGTTAGCATCCAGTGTGCTACCGTAATTAAAATTGAGATGCTCATCAGTCAGTCCACCAGGAAAGCCTTGATGCCCGCTAGCCAGAGGAAAGAGAAATTTCAAGAATTCAGAACACTACTAGCCATCTCCACCACCACCACCACATCCACATGTGCCCAACAATCCAACTGTTACTCAGGGCAGGGCGTCCTTGAAAATTCGAGGCTCCAGTGCGAAATTCTTAATGGAGGCTAAACTTAGCTACGTCGAAATAAAATGATAATGTTATTATTACTGGTTATTTCTGTTCTCAAATATTTGTCGTCCACTGATTCATTTTCAAACTAAAACGTGACAAACAAAAAAGAACGAAGGGACTATATGTGATAAAAACACTGGATTACGTACTTGCGTGCAGATTGTATTTGACATGTACTGTGAACTATCATATGCACATGACAATTATTCGTATGCAAGACTTATTAGTTACTCTCGCTACTGATGGCACTGAAGCGGGTTTTCTAACAGCTACTGATGACGTCGCATTCTTCTTCTTCTTCTTCCCCGATAAGTAGAGCTAGCCGGCCGCATACACGAGCTACTCTCGGTTCCCAGGGAACGACGACATCATCGATCACAGTCACACTCACACACCACGCTAGAAGAAGAGGAAAGCCAGAAGAAAGAAGTTCAAACAACTAACCAAGCTACAACTTAGCCGCCATGGCGGCCTATCCAAGTGCCCTCCGCCTCCTCCTGCTGCTGCTCCTCAGCATCTGCTGCGGCGTGGCTGCGCTGTCTTTCAGCTACAACTTCTCCGTCCGGGGCGACCTCGACAGCATCAACTACACCGGCGACTCTTCTCCTTCAAGCGACGGGGTTGATCTCACCACCAGGGGCAACCATAGTAGCACCGGCCGCGTGTTCTACCAACAGCCGGTGCACCTGTGGGACCCGCGCAGAAACAGGACAGCCCGCTTCAACACGAGCTTCTCGATCGCCATCAGCGTCGGCAGCGGCATTAGTCCCTCCTCCACGGCCCAACAGGTCCGTGGTGGCGGCGGCATGGCCTTCTTCATCGGGCCATTCCCCCCGAACCTGGGGTTCTTCAACGGCTCAATGCGCGACCAGAACGTCGTTGCTAGATCCTTGTCGCCGCCGACGGTAGCTGTGGAGTTTGACACGGACCACATGGGCATCACCGTCAACACCTGGTGCTCCCAAATTGGACGACCATGGAGTTGGTGAAAGGGGACGACGTCTCTGCCGCCGGTACCATGTCGGCCAACGTAGTCTACAACGGAAGCTCCAAGCTCATGTTGGTTTCCCTACGGGATGCTACCGGGAGACCTTACAGCATCAACAGGACAGTCGACTTCATTGATGCCTCACTGCCAGTGCCAGAGGGAGTAGCCATTGGTTTTGCGGCGGCCGCCGCGGCCAACATCGAGTCGAACCAGCTTCTCTCTTGGTCCTTCAGCTCAACAGGTTTGATTTTATTTTTACTGTCAATCAATAATACTAGTATATAAAGAAACCTTTATAAATTACTTTATTAATTATAATCTAACCCTCTATCTAATACTCCTATATGGTGTTGATTATTGATGTTCCTACAGATCCAACGAGAAATGGTAGCCGTATGACCCAACTCTGGGTGATAATATTGGCACTAGCTGCTGTAATGTTAGTTGGTTTCGTGGCTGCTCTGCTTTGCGTCACCTTGCGTAGACGACGACAACGCCGTCAGCGTCCGATACATCAGATAGAGTTGCAAGGTAAATACTACGTATCATTTAATTTCTGAATCGTCGAACGATCGGGTTGAATCTTAAGATATAATTATTGCGCTCAAAACTATATATATGCTACTCTTGCCCCCGCCCCCCCCCCCCCCCGCTGGATTAATGTGTATATATATTCAGTTGCCAGGGAATTCTCCTACCCGAAGCTGGCAGCGGCGACCAACAACTTCTCCACGGACAGGAAGCTCGGCGCAGGCTCCTTCGGGGAAGTGTACCGAGGGGACCTGCAGGATCCGAGCATGCCGCCGGTTGCAGTGAAGAGGTTGACGAGGATGATGGAGCGGACAATGACGGACTACGTCACCGAGGTCACCACCTTGGGCGGGATCAGGCACCGGAATCTCGTGAGGCTCGTCGGCTGGTGCGACGGCGGCGGCGGCAGCGGCAGCGGCGCTAGACTTCTGCTTGTGTACGAGCTGGTCACCAGGGGAAGCCTCGACAGGCACCTCCACGGGTCAGACTCAGACCAGAGTCTGCTAACGTGGCCAGAGAGGTTTAAGAATTAAGATCATGCTGGACATCGGCAAGGCCATAGAGTACCTCCACGCCGACTGCCGCGCTGCCACTTCTGAATCCAGTTATGCTAGCTAGATGCTTCTACTGCTAAGTGCTAACAACAGGTTGTGTACACGGTTTCTCCCTGAATGGATTTAAGTTATATTCATCTGAGAACAGCTAGGTTCTGAATCAATTGGTTCTTCACAAAAATAAAAATGTTTGCATAAATTTGGTTACTTCTGCATGAGTTTACCTCATCACCTAGCTGCAGCGGGACGAACGGGTGAGCTTGCCGTCCGGCCGTGCAGTTGCCCGCTACTCCAGGCCGTGGATCTTGCAGAACCCACGACGCCTAGCGGTGGGGTAGCGGCACGGTCATCCAGGATGAGGGCCGTGCTGCAGGAGGCTGATGGCGGAGAGGATACCATGACTGCCGACCTAGAGATCGAGTCGTGCCGAACGCCCTTGCAGCGCCGGAACTCCAAGGGGCGACTGCGCCCTCACAATCCGCCGTGGCCGAACTAGGGATGGAGCTGCGGCGGCCGGCTCCCTTGCAACTCCGAACTCCAAGAGGACCTCCGCTGGAGGAGCAATGGAAGGGAGCGGGAGTTCACGCGGCGATGGGAGCTCCGCTGTCCGTCCTTTTTCCGCCAGCGATGGGAGTTCACGTGGCGATGCGGAGGACTTCCGGCAGCTTGAGAATCAGGGGCATCGATCTGATTCGATCAGGGGAAGAGATTTTCCAAGCTATGTGTACAATTACCATGATGCCCTCTAAAGCATTTACTTAATTAAATAAATTCTAATTAAAAAAACTATACCGATGGTACTTACCATTTTTTCTAAAAGTACTCATGGTACTTTCCAATCACTGTAACAAGCCTCTTATCAAGATATTTAGTGTAGGAACTAAGTATTTTTTTAAAGCAAACAAACTTGGCATAGGCTATCATAGGCGTGTTGCATTCATGCTGATTGTTCATAGTCTCTTTTAGTATGAGATGTTTTCCAAATGAGTTAGAAGTGTTTTCTAGAGCAAATTCTAATCATTATAAGCTCTTCTCGACCTTTTTGTCAACTCTAAATATTTTATTTGGGTTCTTTGGGTCGCAAAACATATCTGAATTTTTCTCATGAATTTTTAGGCCCTCGGTGTATTTTTCGTGGCTTAAATATGATTTCAGATATAATCTGGAATTATTTTCAGCTCTATATTAACTTCCTAAAACAATAAATCAAGTCCAAAATCCACTTAGGCCGAGACCCATCATATGTATACTCTTCTTAACCATCCCATCAATATCTTTCCAAATCTTTTTCGAGATCTAGTCTCCGTTTCCCAAGCAAACGCTTCAAAAGCTCTAAACCATTTTTGTAATTCAGTAGTAATCATTGGTGTTGGCTCAAGGTGCTGCTGTACTTTGTCGGTGGCATTACACGTTAACGATATTGATTTGTATGTGTATCCATCCGATCGACAACATGTAGCCATAGCATCATGGTAGTTCTGTCATATCTCTCTCGTGGTGGAAAAGAATGTGGTAACACTATTGTCATCTTGTCTTGGTCATCTCTTGAGTTGTTTCCTGGTAGGGTCCTGCGTGCGTCAATATGCATTTACCCTTTGTTAGTTTGGTGATGCTATACATGCAATATAGTAAAAAGGAAAAATGTAATTGCATTCTTGTTTGGAAAATGATGACTCTTTTGTACCATACATTGCAACTAAAGAAGGTTTTCTCTTTAAAAATTTTGAGTTGCATGCATTGGCCATTTTAAGCTGATGGAAAAATAGAGACCATTCACTTATATCTTATAATATCTCTTATGTAGAGACACCTAGTCTTCAAATTAGAGAAGGAATATAAGAGTCTAGTACAACTATTTGTTTAAATCATGCTAATTGGTGGGATTTGAACTCGAAACTTCTATCCTATATTGAGTTCCTACAACGATCAATTCAACCGATAAAGTTACTTGATGTTACAAGAAAGATGGACAATTCACTTTTAGGTAAGATTTTATTTTCACAAAAAAAAAGTTAATATTGTTTTTTATGTTACAAGAAAAAAGGACAATTCACTTTTAGGTAAGATTTTTTTTCACAAAAAAATACGTTAATATTGTTTTCTGTATAGAAAATTTGATCTTCTAATGCCATTGTGTTCTAAGTATGTCAGCTACATGCTTGTATAGGAATATAGAATCAGAGAGGACGTCAAGGAGAGTACTGTTTGATGTCGCCAGCATCGTTGGAGTTTCTGTCAAGAGGTATGCAGGTGAATGAACAGAGTTTTTGAGGCTGCGATCTATGGCGCCCTAGGGTGTTGACAAATTTCCTATGTCTTTTTCAAAAAGGCTGCCATATCTTTTATATATACATTATTTAGAGACAAATACATAAATGTATATCGTTGTGTTAAGGTAGAGAATGAATAACTCCAATAGCCATAGACGTGGTTAGACTGGAAATTGCAAACAATTTGAGCTTGTGGGCAAGATAATAAAATGTTTTCCATTTGTAAGCCTCATGAACTATAACTATAACTATGCTCATGCGCGGACGCCGAGGTTGGCCTCAGAGATATAGAGCAAAACCGGACATCTCCTTGTGAAACAAGACCATCCCTATGAAAAGCTTGACGAGAACAAATGTCATGGTACCGTCGGATTTTGCCAGAGATGCATGGACAGAGATGAATTCCTCATCGGAGTTTCACCACACTTGACTTCTAACATTTACTATATTTGGCAAAAACATTTGCAGGTAATATTTCGTTACTAAAGCATGCCAATCAATATTCATATATATGCAGATGAGATAACTATTATCATCTTCAATGCTGTCTACACAATTCATTTCCAAAAGAGGAGCCTCCCACGTGACCAAATCATCTACAATTACAGTCAGTCAGATTACACTATGGGACAAATGACAATACAAGATCCTCATAAGAAATACAGCTAATGTGCCTACCTCATCCATTTCCAAGAGGATCGCAAAACACAATAGTACCACCAATATTAGTTATTAATGTACTCAGTCTTACTATATGTTACGCTCTGTTATGTTTCCAATTAAATAAGTATTTCAACCAAGAATAATCATGGGTCGGTACCTTATATTTATGTATACCAAAATAGTATACCATGCACTTGCATCCATCAAACACTACAACTAAAATACTGGCCCGTGTGTTGCCGTGGGTTGATTGGCTAGTATTTTTCCGAATTGCAATGACTTCTAATGTCGCGTACACAATAGGTCTGGTCCCACAATGGATTGCTAGATCTAGCTGGGATAATTTTGCTAAAACTCCAGCTCCGGTTTCTAAATAGTTCAACAAGAGTCAATCAACAATTAGACCCATGCTTCGGTATCCTCCAATCTCTCAAGTTGGCATTTGAACATAGAGCTATTCTTCAAGTAAGAGGGTGACACGTACTTCAGTTCAGTCACCGCATGAGACACCCCAACCTTAAAAAGGGTGGCAACCAACATTGTTTTACATGCAGGGTCAGAATTAGTCTATTTTCCCTAGAGAATCATTTTTCCACACTCGACAGTTCTTATCATTTGGTTTGCATGATTAGGGTTGTTGGTAGTCCGACTCCAGTAGCATTTCATTTCTGTCTCAGCTTCCTTACATACCTGTGGTGTCTCCACAAAATCAGCCGCATCCTGGTAGCAATTGGAAACCATGTTAGTGCACCAGCTTCGCGTTGCTCCTGCGCGGTCCTCTCAATTGTGAGCCACAACTTGGGTGTATGCGGATCAGCAAATCTCTGTAACTGGCAGAAGGGCATTGCCACTAGCAGGCTAAATAAAAAGCAAAGTATTGCTAATAGATGCAGTGAACACATCAGGCAAATAAAAACCGTGACAGCAGCTAATTAAGCTGAGCCGTTGAGCCGACCAACCCGGCCATCGTCACCAGCGCTCAGGATGTAGCAGCAGGTAAACTGAGCATCAGTGACATGTCTTCACGGGGAACTGGTAAACTGAATCATGCGATGTACGTAGAACTTTGTGGAAGTTCACCTGGAACAACCCATCTTCATCTATCCCGGATGGCAGCGATGCCGACGATACCACCGTCACCTATGACTTTATGAGTCGAGCTTCACTAGCTTCACTAGGTAACACAGCATACATCATCATAAAGGTTATATCTTACCTTACATAGTTAGAAAAAAAATAAATTCTAGAATTTTCTCAAAGTTAGAAACATCATTCCATCAATTAGGTACGGTAGGCTACGTTCATAATCTTTGTTAGACCTGCTGTACATTTCCTAACAAAAAAATTCAGTTATATCATTATGAAAGCAAACTCCCTTTATCAAGCAACCCCAAAAAGCTTGTTTGGATCGATCATTTCCAATCCAAATTGAAAAGGAATAGAGGGGATCGAGGAAAAAATTAGCTCATTCCCCCTCAATTTCCTCCTCCGATCCCCTTCAATTCCGAAGAGAAATGAGTTTCGCCAAAAGAGCCCTAAATATGTGAATAATGCCTACCATTGATGAACACTCCATAGAGCATTTGCGGTGTTCACCTTTCGAATAAGCAATTGCAGGCTAGTGTGTTTCCAAAACGCAAGTCAGAAGAAATTCGAGAGGTAATATGACTTGTGAATTTTGTAAGCGGTCTAAATCCATCCAACACCTCTTTTTTTATTGTATATACGCTAAATTTTTTTGGAGAGTCGTTTTTAGTACTACTGGATTGATGCCAACTACTAATGTTATGCATTTATTTAGAATTTGGTTGAAACAAGAAGGTTCAAATCTAGCTGGGTTGTTGCTAACTGGATCTGCTGCTTTTTGTTGGGCACTATGGATTACTAGAAATGATCTGACGTTTAACAAATACCAATCAAAATTTTTTGTAGGTTCTATTCAGGGGACTCACTGGCTACGATTTTGGGCACAGTTACAGTGCACTGATGATATGAAGAATGACATAGTGCAGACTTGTAAAAGCCTAGAGTCATATGCGATGAAATTGTTTGCTTCACATGGATGGCCTTTTATGTTTAGAATTGGATGTTAAATGACAAGTTTGTTCCTCCTTTGAATTCGAGTTGTAATGAAGCTCTCTTTGGGAGCGGAAGCCGAACTTGTTCCATTATCTAAAAAGCACTTGCAAGTATGTGTTTCTCCAATTAGTGAGTCTCGACGCTGTGGGGCGATATTGTATAGCATTGTTAGTGAAAGAGGGACAATCAAACTGAATTCAACTTTGTCAGGATCTGTCAAGCCTCCCCGCTTCCTATAGCAAATATTGCCTGGTATACAAAAGGATTCAAAATTTTCTGAATCTACCCATACAGACACTACAAGAAACGTGAAACCTTTCTGGGGCTAAAATAGTCTTATTTTTGGCATTTTAAAGTTGGCAGCTAGAAACCACCGAAAATAAGAATTTTGCTGCTATATTCGGCGGTTTCTGGCCGCCAAAATTTACCGTGAATCCTATAGTGAGATATGCAAAAACTAGTGATGGTGTTTAAAAACTAGCGATTACAAATTTTCTGGCACAGTATAAACCTAAATGATCGGATGACTTACTAAACATTTTATGTGGCGTCATAGAGTTAAAAGTGTAAACAAGATAACATACCCCAAGACGTTCCTTCAATGCATCTTACTATTACTAATTAGATGTAAAAAAAAAAACATGAATTGCGAAGCACACTAGAAAAAAAATAAATCATAGAAATTCTCAGAAAAATCAGAAATATCTGACCTTCCATCAAGTAGCATCTAATAATACTAGCCATTGGAACTATTATATTTTCTAAAAAATTACCCACCATGCCATTATGAAAGACCGTTAAAGTAACCCCTGAATTTTCATATAAATTACCCACCATGCCATTATGAAATATGAATTAAATAACCCCTAAATTTGCATATAAATTACTCATTATGCCATTATAAGCGATGAATTAAATTAACTCTTAAATTTACATATAAATTACACACCATGGCATTATGAAATATGAATTAAGTAACTCCCTAAATTTGCCTATAAATTACATGTCTTGCTATTATAAAATATGAATTAAATTCACAATGGTATTGTAAAAGATGATTTAAAATAATCACCTCTAATATACAATGGATAAAATAAAATTTAAAATCTTAACAACAAAATATGTTGTTATAAAAAAATTAAATAACAAAAATAGACATATATATGTTTCTAAATTGTCAACTGATGTTACCATTAAAGTTATAAATCAACTTTTAATATATATATATATATTCTAAAAATCTAATCCGTGCGAGAGCACAGGTTGATGGACTAGTGGTATCAAATGCCAATTAGTGGGTATGGTTCCAAGATGCTCTCTATCAGGAAGTCATCAGAAATTAGATAAAAAAAACAAATTTAATCTTTACCCTTGCCTCTCTTCATAATACATTCACTGAAAACTATCAAATAAAACTCTAAATAGCCTTCTTAGACTTTGTAACATTTAGGGCTATAATAATCCTTAGCCTTGATAGATATCTACAAAATACACGGCCGACCTTGCGTATAATTTAAATATAGGGATTGAGCGTCTTATTTTATTGAAAACCAATGAGCATTTGTTGAGACACAAACTCATTAGTAACAAAATTAGACTTGTCATTAATCACTGAAATCATTACCATAAAGGCCATATTTGGCACATATAATCACTAAACTACTTAATGAAAAAAAACAATGTCAACACAACGTTGTTGTTTCACACTATGAATATTTTACCTATATAGTGAAAACCAAGGTTTTATTATCTCTTAGACACAACAAAATAGAGAGTGTAAGATGTAAAAGTAATTGGACGACTTGTCCTATACCTAACTTTCATTGTATATGTAGAAATAAAAGAGTTGGTATTGTATACAAGAAGAATCATATATACTATCCAATCCTATTACAATTGCATATTCTAACAAAAGTGTTGTACTTGTTCCTTGAAGAAAAAGAGTTACAGAACTATTCCTAAATTCATTGGGGACACAGTCAACCAATGCAGGAGCACATAGTTAGAGTTTACGAGGCTTACAAATGGAAAACACGTTATTATCTTGCCCACAAGCTAGAGGCTCCACTAAGCAAACCCAAATTGTCTGCAATTTCTAGTTTAAGCACGGCAGCGGCTACTGGAGCTATGCATCCTCTACCTTAACACAATGAAATGCATTTTTGTATTTGTCTCTGGATAATGTACACAGACTCAGCAAGTCAATTGTGGTCTTGATATCCATTGTCGATATTACATCAACGGACCATGTATCGGCTTCATCGGCTAAGCTTAGCACACTATATTTTTCACTCTTTTTCCTAATTGCAGCGACTTCTGCATTGCTAGTTCTAGTTGTGATAATTTTGTTAAAACTCCAGCTCAGGTTCTTGAATAGTTCGGCATAAGTCAATCCACAATCAGACACATGTTCTGGTGTCCTCCAATATTTCAAGTTTGAATTTGAACATAGAGCTATTCTTCAAGTAGGGGGTAACACTTCGGTTCAGTCACCGCATGGGACACTCCAAAGCTTAAAAAGGGTGTGAAACAAGATTGTTTTGCGTGGAGGGTCAGAGTTAGTCTATTTTCCTGGAGAATCATGTTCTCCACACTTCACAACTTGTTATCATTTCGTTTGCATGATTGGCATTGTTGATCATGCAGTAGCATTTCATTTCTTTCTCAGCTTCCTTACACACCTTTGGTGTCTTCACAAATCAGCCGAATGCCTGGTGGCAATTGGAAACCCATGATGGTACATCAGCTTTGGGTTCCTCTGCTCAATCCACTCCACTGTGAGGCATTTGAGTATATGCGGATCAGCAAAAAAAAAAAAAAAAATCTGTGACTAGCAGAAGGGCACTCACGCAATCACCATGCACCAGGACCAGGCTACAAGTAAACCGAAATTAAGCAGAGTGCTGGGTGCAGTGAACCCATTCGAAAAATAAACCGACTTTCTGGACTCCCTACCAGACGTCGGGGAGACGGGGAGCATGCAGAAGCAGAGCACCACGGGCATCGGTGACCGCTTTTGCCGCAGCCGATCGAGGACCTGCGTTGGCGTCCCGTCGGGCGGTCGATCGGCCACATGAACTTAACTGAAGACCGAGCTCGTCTCGCTGACGCTTGAAGCCGCTGTTGAAGGCTGTTCGTACGTTGCCGCCGCTAGTGCAGTACCCATGCATTTGTCTCCTCTGTTTTGAGTTTTGACGGTGATACGTAGCACGCTGAGCCTCAGCCCTCAGCAGGATCTCGATCGCTGGCCAGAGGGTATTGACGTACAAAAACTTGGTAACCGATCAAGTGTCAAGTCAGTAACATGTCACGTCCGGACACATAAAAAAGCTAGTTTGTCAAAACAGCTGACAAATGCATTCGCACAGGCGACCAGTCTTTACAGCCAAACCATAAAGTTCACATCAGTTACTCATTCATACAGGCCAAAATGAGAAATAGTATTTCAATATGACACAAAAGTTACTACAAAACTGCATTACCTCAGAAATCATAGAACCATGCAATAAGGAAAGAGTAAATTTATTTGAGAGTTGGGACTAAACAATGTAGGCACACAGCAACTCAGCATCCAAAAAGAGGACAATCAGCCTATTTATGGGCCTACGTTATGAAGCAAATGAAAGCCTAGAAAAAAGCCCAGATGCACCCACAAGTTATAGGCCCATTGCTACAAAGATTAGGATAAGGAATGGGCTTATTGGGGGGTAACAAAAAATAGGCTGAATAGGCCTTCAGAAAAATCATGATTAAAAAAAAATCCTCACAACTTGTATGTCCTTGTGTGGCGCACTGTTGCCAGGGCAAGCAGCTTGTAAAAAAACATTTTTAAAAAAATCCTATGAAAAACAAGATATCACGTGACACTATAATATTATTATTAATAAGAAACTTACACGTTGACCGAATCAAAAAAGTACCATTACTATGGAGATCGCATTTAATAAATATATTATTTCTCCTGTAACGTAACACTATTCATAGTTCCTAGAACAAGATTATGCCTATCCGTAAGCTTATCTCCTATTAAAGCTCTTCTAAAAGAAACATTTGAAGGTGAGGAGCTTAGGACTTGTTCTAAATTTATATGTTTTTTTTTCCGAACAAATATTGAACAAGCCCCTGAGTCTCATTTTAAGGATAAAAGATCCTAGATTTAGAAATTGGTTTTGGATATTGACATTAAGCCCGACCAAAATTGAGTCTCTGGTCTCTTATCTACTTGACTTAAGGTTTTATTCTTTAGTAGTTTTTGAAAAAGTGCCATCATAGGTCCCACTTGTCGATACTAACGTGGCACTGGCGGGTGGCCTCATCTCTCTTTCTTCGTTTTGTCTTTCTCTCCTCACTCAGGCAAAAACCACCATCAAAACTAATCTCAAAACGCCGACATGTGGGACCCACAACAAGATGTTAGTGCCATGTGAGCGAAAACCACCCTAAAAAATGATCTACGGGTATTTTGTCCGATTTTGGATTGTTCAAGGTGTCCGTTGTCTAATTTTGTAGTTTTAGGTTGCAAATTGGACAACCACGATAAGTACAAGGTTATAAAATGGAATTTACCCTTAAAATTACCTCATGTACTCATAGGGAGGCTGTGGCTCACCTTTGTTGTAGGGCGAACCTGAAACAATTGCACATGTATGATTGCGCTGCGAGAAGGGAGAGACCGCACGGGCAGCAGCTAGAGCCATAGTACCGCTACATATGACGATGGTGATGCATGTGTAGAGGGCCACGCGAGCTACTGCGCCGCACGACGCAGCGCAGAAGGTTGTATTCAATATTGGATAGTCGATATAAACAAACATGCAGTGTAATAATCTGATTGTGGAATAACACAGGTAATACGGCTTAACCTCTAGAAATCTCATAATCGCATGGTAGCACAAAACATAAGAAATAATACCTCAAAATCCTTTAGCCAGTTTTGAACTAATAGTCCCGCAACAACGCACGGAGTACCACCTAAGTTTTCCTTTATCTTGACTTTTGACTCGTGATTCATGAAGCAGTCCGAGTTATATTCGTAAGTATTCCTTGTCACTGAGTGCAACAATTCATGATCCTCATTCTTGCTTGGTTCTTAGGCTTGACTTCTTTGACTTTTGGGTGTTTCGAGTTTCCCAATTATTAAACCCTTGTTTTTTTGTTCTTTGATGTTTCTAGGGCATTATGTAAGTCATGGATTATTGACTCTCTTGATTCCCTATAGCACAACTAAATTTGGACTTTGAGAGCTAGTCAAATTCTTGCCTTCACTACAGGAACCAGGGAAATTTTCGGCGGCCAAAAACAGCCAAATAATGGGACTATTTTCGGCATTTTCTGGCCGCCCAATGTTAAGCGCCGAAAATAGCTTATTTTCGGCAGCAAACCGCTGAAAATTAGCTTATTTTCGGTGGTTTCCTCGGCCGCCAAAAATTAACCCTGGCCCGTTAATTTTCGGCGGCCAGGTAAAGCGGTTGAAAATTGAATACTAACTTTCGGCGGCCGGTGTGTGGCCGCTGAAAATAGTAGGGGCTTATTTTCGGCGGCCTCGCACCATCCGCCAAAAGTTATAGTTTTTAAGGGGTTGAAACTGCCCCAAAATTTCATTTTTCCACATATTTTCACGTTGCAAATCACAGATTTTCACTACAAACAATATCATAGATTTTCAAACCACATATTGCACAAGCAACACAAATGACATATCATCCATTTATCAACCCATGCATACACACCACAAGTCACAAGTGCATACACATCACTCATCCAAGGAGTGCATACACACAAGTCTAAAATCCAAAACCAAAGTCAGTACACAAGTCCATGCGAACAACGATAAGTCCATACACACAATTTCATCTCCCGCTCATTCAACTTACAATTCCTCAACCTACTTTGTAGGTGGATCCTTAGATTCTAGATCTAACTCCGACTACATAGCTTCTAGCATCTCGTCCATCCTATCAATGCCCGTCCAATCACGATCAGCTTCCCTTTCTGTTTCAACAGTAGTTTTTTCTCACTGTGGAAGACCCACGTTTCATAGTCTGGGATGAAAACCGTTTTTAACCAGGTCTCTGGCTAAACTGATCCTATTACAATATTTCCCATTGTTGTGCATGCGACATGGGCACCTGACCTCATGGTGAGTTGTAAAAGAGAATGCATGGTAGATAAAAGCATGTGTCTTGGCCCTCCACTCAACTGTGTGAGCCCCACCGTTATCCCAACCATCATACATTCATCGGCGATCCCCGCCCATACTTGAGGCTATAGATTAAAGCAAGATAGATGGTAAGCTTATTTTCTTTCTATGTATTGTAGCCCTACATCTATAGGTAAGGATATGTCCTAAATCCACCCAAGAGTTCAGCAGAATAACCCCGCTTCTCCGGCTGCACGCCCAAATATGGTGTAGCGAAAAACTACCATGCTCAAACCACGCTCATCATAAATACCACGCTCTACCGGTCACTCCGGGGCTATCAAAAACGGGACAATTCTGGATTAGTCCATCTCACATGCGCAACGCACGTGAGATGTGGCCGGTCTGAAACCGGTGACGCATAGGTTTCGTGATACTACAAGCGTAATTCGAAAAAATAAATAGTGAAATAATCAGAATATAACAAGCATGTTAAAATATACCTGTATGAAACAAATACTTATGTTAAAGCATATTAGAACATAACAAAGCATTTTGCTAACAAAACAACTTAGTACATGGCATGATGATACCCTTATGTTTAAAGCATAGCAAACATCACATGTTGAAGCATATTCGACATTTAGAATAGACAAGGCATAACAATAAGTGCTAAAATAAAACTAAGCATGTTAAACCATAACAAATCATATTATAAAGGTGATCCGAATATAATATCTAACTAACTAACCATTTGACCTAAACAATTAGTATGTAATTAAAGAAATTTATACTAATTGCACTTCTAATCGTAACTTTCGTCTGTGAAACACGTAAGGCCGCCAAAAATAAACTGCGAATACTATAAAATACAAAAGGATAAGCATAAAAGCGTGTCCATGGTTCTCACTTCAACAAATTGAGGCCGCCGGTGCGGGGCTGAGTGTGGACGTCGGCAGTGGAAGGGGGTGCTAGCTGGAGAGGGTTGCCGACCGGTCAAGACGCCAGGCCAGGGCGAGCGGCCGGAGCGCCGACTAGGGATGGCGGGCGGCCGGGGCGACACCCGAGGAGGGAGACGCGTCGGGCGGGCTCCTGGGCGGCCAGCCGAGGAAGGCGCCGGGGCGGGGAGAGGGCAGCCGGGGCCCTGACCGTCAAGGGCAGCCGACCGGGGAGGGTAGCCGGGATAACGACAGGGGAGCGACACGCGCCGGCTCAGGACAGAGGGAACAGCACAGGGCTCCGCCGAGCGGAGATGGCGCCGGGACCGGGGGTGCGCGGGCGGCAGTAGGCGGCGGCGGCGGCGGCAGGGCGTGGGCGTGCGTGTGTTGGCGTGTGTGTGCGCGTGTGTGGCTCGAGTGGGCTAGCCGAGAGGGTGTACCCCCCTTAACTTTCGGCGGCTACGAAGAACCGTCGAAGATAAGGTCCGTATTTTTGGAGGTCTTAGGCAGCCGCCGAAAGTTAAGCACTAAGCTTCGGCGGCCAGACCATGCGGCCGAAAATAATCTAGTATTTTCGGCGGCCTATTTTGCCGCCGAAAGCTTTCGGTTTTCCTGTAGTGCTTGTTCTTCTGTGTTAATCCAATTTTTGAGATCTCTTGATCCTTTTCTTAGATGTTTTATGGAAATACCATCAGGATGGTTTAAACATCATTTCTGTAAAGTTTCACATAGATTGAACTTTGTTTGATTTGGATTTGGGTAAGCTTGGGCAGATGTATGGAAAAAACAAAAGGTCGGGCAGACTTCACCAGAACCATTCGGTGTCTAGTGCTTGGCTCCAGGATATTAGTGATTTTCCTTGTCCCTCTCGTCCTATGTACACTGCGTACCATTCGATGAAGCCATTATCAAACCGTCTGGTGCTGGGCAGAGCTTGGTCCTGTCTCCCTATCTGTAATTTCCCGTCCGGTACTCACAGTGTACCGTCAAATGTTCTCCATAAGCTCTTATTTTGCTCGTTTTACGTCTGTTTTTTTGGTGTTTGCATGAGTGCTTCCTAGCCGTGTCCTAGGGTTATTAGTAGTATATCTAGTGGTAAAAAGCCCTGCATGTTTTAGAAGAAAGGTTTCAGCATTGATTTTTTGTATATTTCGATCCTTCAGCTTACAATATGTGTTACCTGTAACGCCGAGGAATTTAACTATATGTCAATGCGCTGGATTGATCTTATATCATATAAACTATAACTCTATGTCATAAAATTATAGTTTTTTTTTGTGTTGAAGTGCTGAACTACAGGTTAGCAACTACGTTTAACTATGTGGCGTGTTTGAATTTATATGCAATTCATGGACTATTTCATAAATATATTGTATCCACATTTATCTGTCCCTTTTTTTATATTCATTTTCTATCTGCTCGAGTAATTTGCGATACTATCTGATATTTATCTCCATTTTTCTAAACCCGAGCGAATTATATTACGATATAATACGGTACAACCATATCCAAATGATGTCATTTTCAACCTATGAAATGTGTATCCAGATTTAGGACTATACAGGTACTGCCATCGGAAATGAGTCGAATGAGCTACTAATTTGAATCAGTCAGTTCTAGTCCGCATTATTGGAACATCTGTCGCCGTTCATTGGTGTCGACGCTCGGGAGTATTAATTAGTAGTCCAAACTCGGCCTGCAACAACCTCTGCCCTTCCAACAAAGCGCAATAAGTGCTGTTTCCTCGTACAGCTAAGCGCAACAATTTTTTTGACAAATAATTTGTCACTTCCGTGCTGGTAGAAAGTGACGTGAGTGATTGCAAAGTATCGATGGTATTTTTGGTACTTTCGTATACTTACAGGAGCTTTGGAATATTTTTTATTCTTTAAATTTTTAAAAATGTTAAAATTGGTACTGGGCCCATATTGTTTTGGTACTGCTCACACTGTTTTTGGTACTAGTTTCACTTATTAGTACTTCTTAATTTTGAAGCCATCGGATCTCATGAAATAGATGACTCCCATTAATCCTAGAGTGAAGATGGAGCTTTGTATCATTATTATTTTTGGAATAAATCCTAGAATGAAGATGGAGCTGTCGGCGCGGGGGTTGAACATTGAGGGCCACAGTATACCGGAGAATTGGGCTTCGGATGAGTTACAGATTTACGTACGAATCCACCAAAACTGCACCCGTTATTAATGGGTAGCAACAGCACCGATTGCAATGCTGGGGAGCCCCGGGCGCCATGGTCGCGATGTGGGGGATAGATATCCGCTGGGTCATCATGAAGCGTATTCTCTGTATGGGCTGTTGGAGGGCCAAATCTAGGAGCTAGTCGACTGACTCGGACCCGAGGTGCCAAACAACTTGGTGCACAAGACAAGGACTCGACGTGTATAAGGAAGATCTAAGAAAAATCTTAGTAGGAGATGTAACCAATCATATCCTAGTAGGACTAGAACCAATTTGTAACCCAAGTCATGCCGGACTATATAAGGCTGACTAGGGATCCCTCCAGGCAACTCAACTCTCCCAATCATATCCTAGTAGGACTAGAACCAACTTGTAACCCATGTCATGCCGGACTATATAAGGCTGACTAGGAATCCCTCCCAGTTAACTCAACTCTCCAAATCTCCAACCCTCATATCAGCAACTCTCTCTCAAACCCTCCTTGTACTCGCGCATACTCGAAGCAATACAACTCATCCCAAACATGACGTAGGGTATTACGCAGCTCGCAGTCCGAACCTGTATAAATCATGTGTTCTTATCTCTTGTCGCGTTACACGCGAACCATCGAGTTACAGTCGATCTCGCCAACCCATAAAAACTTCCCGTGGTACATCCCGTGATACATTGCCGGTACAAAATACCGACATTTGGCGCGCCAGATAGGGGAGACGACATCGATATCAAGGCTAGCTGCATGGCTATCGTCTCCGATCTGTTACCTCTACGCGAGCGCGGCAAGGAAATCTACTGTATGCTGCTGCGCCGAGATCTGCTCTTCACCTGGATTCGGTGTGCCACTACTGCTTGTTCGGGAATCAAATCGAAGCCGTCGAATACAATCAATAAATTGCAGCATGGCAAAGCTACTCGGCCCTTTGCACCATACAGATCAACCAGAAGTCACAGATTACACCCACGCGTGGATTTGATCTGTTATCTTGCGACGTCAAATCAAGTATCAAGGATCGATCTCCAAAAGTCCAGACATGCAGTTCGAATTAACGGAAGGCCCGTGCAAGAATATGAATACCTGGGGGAGTTCAGTTCGGAATCGTGACCCAGACCTGATCATGCAGCAATAGCATTAATTATTCGTCAGTTTACATCTCAATAATTGCTAAATGTCGGACTTGGAGGCCAAACCGAAGAAACCTGTTCGCTGATCTCCTGAGAAGCCACTCTCGAGCAATCAACATGGTTGTGCATGCATGCATGGGCCTATCTGGCCGAAGTTAAAGAAAAAGGATCAAGTCGACAAACACTACAGCACGTGTCAATCATCAAGTCAAAAATTCGCGTACGTTGCGACTCAGACTCCCCGTTGATATTTCGTTGTACCGTCAGTGAAAATCAATGAGAAAAATACTTCGGAGTTCATCAAGACTCTCGCCAAAACAGTCGGTGGTATTCTGAGCCGTCCCAAACAAACGACAAAAAGTTCTCTGCTGGCGAAGGACTCTGAGCCATCAGCCGGCCGCAATGCGTCATCCAATCTAAGTGGTTTGCTCACATCGCTCTCGTTGATTAAATTATTTTTTAATTACCTAGACTGGATTTATTAGATTATTTTCTTAATCATTCGGACTGTGGATCAACTAAATTATTTCTAGAATATCTGAGTTATTAGATCAATTAGATTTTTTATGGATCACTCGGATTATCTATATTATTTTTGGATAACCCATATCATCTCTGTATTATTCGTACTAGTTCTAGTCACTCGTCCTGGATCACTCGGGATTACTCGGATTAACTCTAGATTATTCGTATTATTTCGGATCATTTATATTATTTCAACATCATTATTTCTGAATCAGTCATGCTACTTCAGATCACTCAGATTATTTCCGGATCACTTGGAGTTTTATATTTCTCAGATTATTTATGGTCACTCAAACCATGCATTATGCACATCGGTAAGCTGAAACATTTTCTACCTCATATATTTTCTCGAATTATTTCCTGGCACATTGTGTGCCTTGACAAGCTTTTCTGTTACATCTCATGTTTCTCCGGGACAACTCTTTTCTGTCGCGTCTCGTGTTTCGCCGAGACAACTCTTTTCTATCGCATTTCATGTTTCGCCGAGATAAGTCTTTTCTGTTTCATCTCGTGTTTCGCCGAGCCAAACATTTTCTGTCACATCTCATGCTTTGATGAGTCTCAGTTTTTTCCGGCAAAATCTATGCATGCAACGACAGGGTAACTTTAGACCATTCATACGAGCAGTCGGTCTGGCCAGCCGGAGCTATATGCCTGCGCGTACTCATAACAGGGTGCAATCTGGCCTTTTTATGGGGCAATCGGCCTAGCTCATGGACCGGCAGCTGGTGTTACATGACTGCGTGTACTCATAACAGAGTGCAATCTGGCCCTCCTTACGGGGCAATCAGTATAATTCGTAGACTGGCAGCTGATGTTACATGCCTTCACTCACTCAGAACAGGGTGCAATCTGGCCCTCCTTACGGGGTAATCAGCTTAGGTCGTAGACCGACGGCTGGTGTTACATGCCTACGCAGTTTTCATCTCAGGGTGCAATCTAGCCCTTCGCACGGAGCAATCAGCTTAGGTTATAGACCTACAGTTGGTGTTACATGCCTACGCATACTCATTTAAGGGATACTTCTTGCCTTTCGTACGGGGCAGTCGATCTGGCTCACCGACACTCTTTGACTTTGCTATATTCGGAATTCAAATAGAGAGTTCACTTTACGCTACTTCGTCGACTCGGGGGCTGGGCTGTTGCCCGCCTTGCCGATTCACCGCTTCGTCGACTCGGGGCCTGCGCTGCCGCGCGCCTCGCCGACTCACTGCTTTGTCAGCTCGGGGGCTGTGCCGCCGCACGCCTCGCCGACTCACTACTTCATCAGCCCAGGAAGCTGCACTGCCGCGCGCTTCGCCGACTCACTACTTTGTCCGCTTAGGGACTGTAGCGCCACACGTCTCGCCGACTCACTAATTTGTCGACTCAGGGGGCTAGGCAGTTATCCGCCTCGCCGACTGGCTACTTCATCGACTCGGAGACTGCGCTGCCGCGGGCCTCGCCGACTCACTGCTTTGTCAGCTCGGGGGCTGTGCTGTCGCACGCCTCGCCGACTCACAACTTTGTCGACTCAAGGGGCTGGGCTGCTGTCCGCCTTGCCGACTCGCTACTTCGTCGACTCAAAATGGTACGCCACTGTACTCACCGACTCGAGAGGCTACGCCACCGTACTCGTTGACTCAAGAGGCTACGTCACCGTCCCTGTCCCCGCTTCACCAAGATCACTCGGAGGAATAAGTTGCTTGATCCTCAACCTGATTATGCTAATCAGCTTGAGGCTCGGGGGCTGCATGGAGGATGCCATCAGAAAATTTTAGAAGACTACATTCACAAAGCAGAATTTGGATCTTCAAGCTGATTGTTTCTCAGGTCAACTTGAAGCTCGGGGGATTGTGGGGGATAGATATCCCATGTGTACTCATGAAGCGTATTCTCTGCATGGGCTATCGGAGGGCCAAATATAGGAGCTGGTCGACTGACTCGGGCCCGAGGTGCCAAATAACTTGGCGCACAAGACAAGGACTAGACGTGTACGAGGAAGATATAAGAAGAATCCTAGGAGGAGATGTAACCAATCCTAATAGGACTAGAAACAACTTGTAACCCAAGTCATGCCGGACTATATAAAGCTGACTAGGGATCCCTCCCAAGCAACTCAACCCTCCAGATCTCCAACCCTCAGATCGGCAACTCTCCCTCAAACCTCCTTGTACTCACGCATACTCAAAGCAATACAACTCGCCCCAAACAGGACGTAGAGT
Source organism: Paspalum vaginatum (assembly GCA_030272315.1). Taxonomy (NCBI): domain Eukaryota; kingdom Viridiplantae; phylum Streptophyta; class Magnoliopsida; order Poales; family Poaceae; genus Paspalum; species Paspalum vaginatum. The sequence goes on from CM059016.1 coordinate 5,319,652, forward strand.
ATTACGCATCTCGCGGCCCGAACCTGTATAAATCGTGTGTTCTTGTCTCTTGTTGCGTTACACGCGAACCATCGAGCTACAGTCGATCTCGCCAACCCATAAAAACATCATGTGGTGCATTGCCGGTACAAAATACCGACACGCGAGCTTTGGGAGCACTTTAGTATCGGGTCGCCCAACGAAACGGTGCTTATGTTTGTGTATTAGAAGAGATTCGTTAAACCACTCGGTGCTAATACTATTTGCATCGGGTTGCACAACAACCCAATACTAATGTACTAATAAACATTAGAACCGGTCTCTTTTTTAGACCCGGTACTAAACTGTTGCCAGGGCTTCGAATGGAAGCTCACACGCCTATTCGCCTTCCCGCTAGTTCTCTGCTCTTCGCCGGAGGATTTGATCGTGGGAATTAAACAAAAGAGGTTCTCACAATTAAAAAGTTTGGACGGTTATTTACATCAGAAATTAAACACTAGATGTTATCGCAATTCAAAAATTTGTACGATTATTTACATAAGGAATTCAACATTAGATGTTCTTGCAATTAAAAAGTACGATTATTTACATGAAAACAAGCCGGTTTGTTCGATCACCTGCTGTTACAAAATAAAACGAGAGCTAGGGAGAGGCTCTGCCTGTCAACAATATAAAGACGTAGCTATATATATAATAACTTTGCTATATTACTTCATTAACCTTGCTTTAGTCGTGTCGTGTGAAGTAGTTGGATGGGGGTCTCGTGGAGTAGTTGCCGATCGAGAGGAACGGGTCAGATTCCGAGCATTCAATGGTGTAGGGATTTATTGCAGGGGTGTTTAGATCCAGATACTAAATTCTAACATGTGTTACATTGGATGTTGAGACGCTAGTTATAAGTATTAAATATGGTTTAATTAAAAAACTAATTATATAGATGAGAACTAAACAGCGAGACGAATTTTTTAAGCCTACTTAATGCATAATTAACGACTAGTTAATGTAGCATTACATTTGCTAATTATATATTAATTAGGCTTAATAAATTTGTCTTGCCATTTATTCCTCATATGTGTAATTAGTTTTATAATTAAACTATATTTTATATTTTTAACTAGCGTTCAAATATCCGATATGATGGAGGCTAAAAATTTAGTCTGGTATCAAACACCCCTGTCCTAGCTTGGAAAAATATACTACGACTTGCTGGTGGGTGGGTATAAATAAACGCTTCCCAAGGCCAGCATTGTAGTACTGCCTGCAGATCGTTGTGACCAGCATTGTTCTCCGGCCCGTCGTGACCAGGTGATTCATACTCTTTCGCAAACAAGCACTCACCAACAATAAAATGTAGTCCCTTCTCCCGTTCCTATATTTCATGTTTATTATAACCATTAGCATATTCTTGAGGTCAACAGTTAAGCGGGCTTTTTTCATTATTTTTAACCTTCAGTTTCGGTCAAGGCATTGTTCTTAATTTTTGAACCATCGTAGACTTGTATTTTATTTAGACCAAGTATAGTAATGGGCTAATGGCTTGCTTACTTTGTATTTTTGTCTATGTGGAAGAGAGATACATGAGAAAACGTAGAAAGTGGGATCTCTTGCAACAGCCAGCCTCTAGAAAAAAGCAAAAGAGGAAAGAGAAAAGATTTTGATCTAAGAACCAACCTAAAGCCCACCTTATTATATGAGTAAACTTTAAGTTTGCTCTACGTGACATGGCAAGAGTATAGAGCCCATCATAGTCTCTATTATTAAACTTGTTCTTAACGACAACTATGTAAAATTGCGAGAATTATATTTATTTGTGTGTGTTTTATCTAAAATACTTCCAAGGCTTCAAATTATATCTCAGTGGGTCTTAATTTGCTTCTTACAAAATATATTATCATATACAATTAGACAAACACACTATCGAATGAGATTTCGTGATGTATTTATTCGAACCACTTTCATTGTGTCAACGTTAATAAAATTTCTGTGAGTTTGGAAGTTTTGTTAGAAAAGGAAGCATGTGGAACATTTTATGGGTCTATCCTAGATGTATATGCATGATCATAGGGGCACAAGGTGCATAATATTTGTCAACGCGTGAAATTCAAAGCCCCATAAGGTTGGTGTCACCAATTCGCATATCCTACCATCTATATATCAATCTCCACTCTGTTTACAGTACGTGCGCAAACAGCGTTTTCCACACCTGTATGTATAGTCTAGATTCTCCTTTTTCCATACACAGGACCTATGCCAGCATCTAGACACTAACAGGGGCTTCCCCATTGACCAAACCAAACTACCGAATTTGACTATCACGCTACCCTAACCATAGTATAAATGTAATAGTATATTCAACAAAGGTCTTACATTTTTTAATTATAACAAAAAAATATTGTATAATTTGGGAAATAGTGCGAGTAATTCTTTTGGTGCCCAATATAGTGCTAATTTCGTTATGCTAGCCAGCTCATTGTCTATCCTCCATAAATTGCCTATTACATCTCACCTTCTCTATCTTACTTTAATTTCTTCTAAAAAGGTACAAATCACTCGCTCCAACCAAAGACTATGTCCACAAGACACCTAAAGTATTTTTTTTTTTAGTTTACTTTACCCACTCCAACAATTTCAGTCTGTCCAATCCACCCCTAATAAGATTTGTCTTTTTTGTTTCTCTATGTACAAGTTGAATTTCAAGTTCATTTTCTATGGAGTTATATAGAGCGTTATAACTTATATTAGAAAAAACTTTAATAAATTTTCATCTTATTGATGTGCAATTTTATAAAACTAAGGTTACTTTCTTATCAGATGTTTAAACCATACATAAAAATAATTATGACAAAAATCATATTTCGTTTTCTATGCTAAGTTATGTTATTAGCTATCAAATCACTAATTTTGAATATAAAACTCAATTTGTTATGAAGAGACACAAAAGAAATATTATTAAAACACAAATTTTGAACTTAAAACTCAACTCGTATATGGACAAACACAAAAGAAAATTTTTCCTAAGGGATATATTGAACCAATCGAAATAGTTTGAGGGATAAATTGAACAAACAATTACTTGAGGGGGTTATGTGGACTAGTCCATAGGTGGAGGGAGTATTTTGGGCTTTTTATCATTTCTTATTATCTCATCTGAGACCATCATTACGGTGAATCTGGCAATAGTAAGTTGCACAAAGTAGCATCCTATCCCACTAGACCATCTCCACTAGTATTAGTCAAACTTGCAACAATTTGATAGGTGAACATGAGGTTTTGATTTCACGGTTTGAGTTTTGACATGGGGCAAAAATGTTGTTTGGGAAGCACAAATTTTCATGAAGAAGATTCATTTTGTCAAAAATTGAGGAAAATATGGGTTAGAATCTAGGGTCTGCTCTTTGATGTAGACCATGTTGTTTGTAGAATTATGTTATATCAATGTTTTAAATAATAGGTAACGCCATTTAGCGGCAGTCTTCTTGAAAAGGTATAAGGAGCTATAGTGTGCTATAGTGAAAACTATTTTTTAGCGATTCTATAAAAAGCCTAAAAATGTTCAAGTAAACACATACAAATATGGATCTAAGAAAATAATAATAATACAAGCACATAAATTTAAGTATAGGATTAAATAATAACGTGTACCTAGAGATCCATTATTTCTTAGAAAACGAGTCATCAAAATACTGACAACTGTAGTAAATATGTATGTACACTAAATATGCAACAATCAACAACTCAATAATAAGCTAATAGTTCATTTCATCAATTCATTAAAATAAAGGAACAATAGAGAGAATGTATTTTTTTTCTATTTATCTAGCGAAGAATGAATATTTGCCTCAACATACATTAGTAGCGGTAATAAATACATTTTGTGGCTACAAAAAATAGTAGTGTTTATGGAGCTAAAGCGTCGTTCGGGTGTTCATGACTAAACCAAATAGTGATGTTTATGGAGCTAGAGAGTCGTTCGGGTGTTCGTGACTAAACCAAATAGTGGTGTTTATGGAGCTAGAGAGTCATTTACAGTGATAGCGAAATAACTAACAATAGCGTAGTGGGTTAGGTAAGGAGGGGATCAGATTTGAATCCATGGCTACCTGCATTGCCCGCACTATATAACTTCATGTAAGAGATAGAAAAGATTTGTCTCTCTCTCCCTCTACAATTCCTCTACAGACAATCCCGCACATAACTATCCTCTTAATAAAACCAACAAGCATATTGTATAGTGACATATTTCATATGTGCCCTTTGTTGGTAGGTACACCCTATCTTGAGTACATAGATTGTAGTTGTATGTGTGAGTAGAATGGATTCAACCCCCCCCCCCCCCCGCATGTATGCATACACACACATATATACAATCGTTGTTCTTTGACTAGCTATAGAACACCTTTATGTTTTAAGGTAGAAAATACAGAGTTTTAGTGCATCATCATCAATTGATTTACAATCATGATGGTAAATATTATTAGACATTATCATAAATCCTGTACATCAGAATATACATTCATGGTGTTGTAAAGATATAAACGCCTGGTAGTATGGTTATCAAACTTTGAGTTTATCAAGTGATTTCTCAAGTGACAAAAGAATGGATTAGCATTTTTCTATTTGTACACACTCAATATCTGTTTTTATAATTAATTTGTTTTTATAAAATATCTTTTGCAGAATAATATCACAAAATCATGTCGCGGTCTTGGGCCATACATTTTTCTCCAGACTTGCAAGGGGAAAGCATTACCAAGGATCAATTTGAATTCACCATGGAACAGTACTTTCTCTATCTAATCTAGAAATGCCATGCTTTGAAACGCTAGTCCCTGGAAGGTTTGGAACACAAGAAAATACATAAAAAATAATTTATATTAACAATTTCACATTCATGTACTGACAAGAAACAATTTTTAAGTACCTATACATTAGAGAAGGTACTCTGGCAGTGTGATTTATCTGAAGTCATCAACATGTGTGCTGGCAATGAGTGGTGATTTTTTACTTACTCCTCCATCTCAAAATAATAAATCACTATTACATTTTTCTATGCCAAACTCCCTAATTTGACAAACTAGTAAAAATTGACACCAAGACCTATAATATTTAACTAATTTTATCAAATTGGAGGAACTAAGCACTCGAGTGGAAGGGACGAACACCACGAGCCTCACCAGTGGTAGGAATGATTTAAAAGAGTTGGGCATGGAGGCACAGTCATGGTTATGATTGCGAAAATGTTAGTAGGAGAGAAGAGAGGGTTGGAATGCAACACGCCTCCACTCAATTCTGACAAATAATTGCACCTGATCACAGAAAAAATCAGTATAAAATAACATAAATAATAAACACAAGATTGTAGTTAGTATTAATGTAGGATAAGAGGATCTAAAAGATTGAAGGAGAGTTGTAATTGAGACAAATATATAGGACCGGTAGCTACAACACAATCAATTTGAGGGTTATTTGTAATAGACATCTAATAGAATTCTATCTATAGCACCGTACACCTTTTTCCTTGCCAATTATATCTATCAATCCATAGGCTAGAATACATTGCCTGTACAGCACCACCACTGCATGTCCTAATGTTTCAGAAGAGAAAACGTGTTTTCTTGTTCCTGTTTTTGTATTTGACTGTTCATTCTACTTCAGATATGTCAAATATCACGACCTACATGGAGGTGATGAAGAACTCAGGAAGTCCAACTATACTGATTTGGTAGATTCCACTCCTTCCATTTCAGCTTGAGTAAAACCTCAAATGTTCTGATCAAGTTTGAGTCTCAAAGTGTGTATTTTTCTGAGCCCTCAGGTAAACAAGTATTACGATCTCATAACTAGATTTGTTGAATATTGGTGGGGTCAATCCTTCCATTTCGCCCCCAGGTAAAATTGGAGCTTTGCTTGTGTTACGATGATAAACAAATTCGTTTTGCTGTAGTTAAGATGATAAACTTTTCTACGCAACAATTATATATGCTACTTCACCTGCAAAACTCCATATCTTTTAGGTGTCGTGAAGAAACTCTCCGTGAAAGCATCAAGCGGTTTAAGCATTTTATTGCCCTTCAATTGGGGCTCAAGAAGGGTATGAAGGTTGGTTGAAAAAAATGAAACTCAGGCGTTAATTTTGCATATAGAAAAGATGATGGAGCTTTTTTTGACCTAGGAGATATCAAGAATTGTTGTAAGTGTACGATCATCTATATCTTCCATAAACAACACTGATGTAAAGAGCGCATTTTTGTAGTGGTACAAAGGACGTAGGTTATATATTTGTGAAAATTAAAATTTAGATCCATACAACATATAATCTTAACACGTTGTTTATCCTTAAAGCGTGTTGGGAAATAGTTTTTTGATGATATATAAGTTATTAAAGTCATATGATGTGATGTCTATTTAACCACAGTATATATTATTTATATCAAAAATGCCTTGTTCGCACTTGTATATTTGTTATATGAAGTACCATCAGCCGTTCTCCATCGAATATGCCTTTTGGGGGCACATTGTGTATTTCTCATTTCACCAGAATTACCTTACAGCACTTGTAGTTATTAAAACAAGCTTTTATGATCTCAACATCGTATCATTCTTGTTGTATATCGCAGGTCTTGGATGTTGGGTGTGGTATAGGTGGACCCCAAATAGAAATCTCAAGATTGAGGTAAATAAATTATATTCATTACCCATTCAATTAAGCCTGTGATGAAATCCCTTGGAAATATTTACAATATTGGAAACCTCTTTTTCATCTTGATTGAATGGCACTATTTATTGTTTTAGCTCAACGGAGATAACAGGACTGAACAACAATGCTTACCAGATATCAAGGGGCAAGGTTTGTTTATTCTGTTACTTCCTTCCTGGAATATAAAAATAAAAACTTGAGAGGGTTACTTGTGTGTCGTTTAATTTGTAAAATGTGTTTATTTGCATTTCAGGATCTCATTTCTTCAGCAGGTTTGAGTGAGCAGTGCAACCTGATAAAGGTGAACTTGCATCCTTAATGAGTAGGATTATGCATGGTTCTCTTTGCGTCATGGTCGTCTCTGCATGTTCAAATTAATGGAGTTTAGTGAGCTTGTACTGGCAATTATATTGTAGGGAGACTTCATGAACATGCCATTCCCCGATAACACTTTCGATGCGGCCTATGCGATAGTCTACAATTCATGCACCTGATGTGGTATATATATAACTCGCACCGTAAATTCCAAATCGCAGTTGTTCTTAAAAGGACATATCTTACTATTACTAATTGGAGACTCCTTTTGGAAGCTCCACATTAATCCTCACCAGATGCGCTAAGAAAAAAAATCCTAAAAATTTTCACAAAAAAACAAAACATCCGCCCATCAATTTGAGAACCTATAACCATCATACTAGATCTTAGCCATTGGATAGGTAGCCTAAAATAAATCCCTAATACTTTCTTTAAAATTACCCACCTATGCCATCATCAACTTTTTTTTTTTTGCGGAATCTATCTAATAAAACTCATCTCTCTTCGGCAGCCTCATGGTTGGCCCGATTCATCGTATGCCCTACCTATTTTCTAGCAATCTCGCATGCATGGTTGCGTGATTGCGTCTCCCCTCGCCCAGCATGATCGTGGTGGACAAGTCTATTCATTGGGCGGAAAAGTGAACGTGATCCACAATCTAGCTTATAGGCAGCCAGGTGCTCGAGTTGATCAGGCATGTGGTGGAGCCGATCCTGCTGGGTGGATTGGCCAGCCAGGCATCGCCGTGCACTACAAGTCAAGCCCCGTGAAGATGATCAAGCATGGTGGGCACGCTCAACATGATCAGACTCTCCCCAAGTGTCTTAGTGTCTTAGTGGGCACGCTCAACATGATCAGATTCACCAACAAGGTGTATGGCGACCCGCAGACAGACCACGATGGCCCTACTGGGGCGCAGCGTCAAACCCATCGGCGTCCTCATCTGCTACGACGGCGACCTAGGGCCAGTGTACGGCGGCGAGATGTACACTCACCATGGATTACCACGGCGACACAAACCTTGACGTCATCACGTCAGCAACTGCTACGATGAAGGGCGAGGGCAAGCGCAAGGATCTTCAACGCCTATGGCCCCGTGTGTCCGTCAGCAACTTCGTCGCCTAGGTACGGTCGTCAACCAGTGATTGTTTCCAATTTTCTCTAGCCATGTATGCGTGTCTTGAGATGCATGCATTGAATGGTTTGCCAAGTAGAGTAGTTAATTTGAGAGCACGAGTGGACAAATTATGTGCATCCTCACATGATGCTCTTCTTTCTTGAATAATTGTGAAAACCCATATTTGCACACAATAACTTATGTATGAAAAAAATAGCCAGATTATACCTTTTTTTTAGTCAACAAGTTGCACAGGTCAGCAAACTGATAAGCAAAATTAGACCTGGAAAGAAATTATATATATGGAAGATCAAGGCTATGATAACCAAGCTATGCGATACAATATTGCATGGTAGTTGAGAAAAAATAAATCTAGCCATGATGCCTATTGACCGCTAGGTACAATAGTTCTTTACTATGATTGCAGTTTTCAGTTGATACTACTTCAAGTTTACAAGCTAATATTGAGCTTGAAAAATGAATAAAGCTTCATTTATCCCAAAAAACTGATACATAGAGTTGGCTATTACTAATTAGAGATTCCTTTTAGAGTCTCCACTTTAATTCTCACCAGACACACTAGAGAAAAAGATAACCTTAAGAAATTCTTACAAAAATTAGAAACATCCAACCGTCAATCATGTAGCTCTAATAATAAGCCATTAGAAATATTATATTTTCTAAAAAAAATTACCCACCATGCCATTATAAAAAACATTAAAATAAATCCCTAAATTTTCATATTATTTACCCAACATGCCAATCTCAAATATGAATTAAAATGCCATTATAAACGATGAATGTATATATAAATTACCCGATGCCACTATAAAATATGTATTAATGAACTCCATAAATTTGCAAATAAATTACCCACCATACAATTATAAAATATATACTAAAGAACCTCCTAAATTTGTATATAAATTACACACCAATGCCATTCTAAAATATGAATTAAAATAACCTCTAAATTTGCATATAAATTATCCACCATTCCGAAGGATGAATTAAAATGACCCCTAAATTTGTATATAAATTATTCACCATGTTATTATGAAAGATGAATTAAAATAGTCACATCCAATATACTAGAGATAAAACAAAATAATATCTTTAAACTCTAAACAACAAAAATACATTGCTATAAAAAATAAATAACTAAAATAGACACATATATGTGCTTCTAAATTATCAATTGATACTACTATTATAGTTAGATATCGACTTTTAATACATATACCTACTAAGAATCTAATCCGTGCGAGAGCATGGGTTGATGCACTAGTAATATATATAGCCCTGTTTTCAGTTAGGTGCCTACCGGGAGATTTACCGAGTGCTGAAACCTGAGCAGTATTTCGCCGTAGACGAACTGTGCTTGACTGAAAGATTTGACCCAAGCAACAGCAAACATAGGGACATCAAGGCTGAAATTGAGCTCGGCTGTGGCCTGCCTGACGTCCGTAGCACTCGCCAGTGCATCCAGGCTATGAAAGATGCTGGATTCGAGGTTGTCTTTGCGAAAGACATGACTGAGGATTCTCCATGCCCATGGTACCAGGAGATGGATCCGGGCGTTTTGTCATGGGCCAGCTTCAGTTACTCAGGACTTGGGCAGTTTATCACTCAAGCAATGGTATATAATCATCATATTCATATCTGAGAACCTAGACAGCTGTTGTGCTTAATTTCTTGGGTGACTTATTCTGCTGTGTTATCCTGTTTTGTTTCCAGATTGGCGCCCTGGAGTTCCTCCGCATTGCCCCCAAAGGTTCCAATAGAATGTTGAGCACCCTGCATAAAGGCTCCCATGGCCTCGTGACGGGCAGCAAGTAGGCACCTCTCCTCCTCCTTCTCCTTTTAAAAAAATGAACATGGTATCTCTCTTTTTGCTTGAAAGGAAACTGTATGTAGTATCGTATACTTACCGGAATATATCGCCCAAGTGATGAGCAACCAAATACACAATTTTGATGCATATGATGCCATGATCTCAGGGAACGGATCTTTACAGCCATCTTCTTTGTCCTGGCCCGGAAGCCGGCCTCTCAAGGGGAGTGAAATTTGAAGGAGCCTACAACATATGTTGACCGTATGCGATATGGGTTTGTACTTCCCAACAAACTAGTATAAAGTTGCCTTGTTATGTAATGTACCCAATGCAAGAAGCTTCATTCGATCGTTTGTGTTGGTTGTATGCTGTGCTGTACCTGTGGATTGCTGATTATAATACTGTGTACGTAGCTATATATCTGGAACAAACATACTGAGTCCTCCGGGAACCGGATCAATGCAACGTTTGTTCCTATCTTACTATTACTAATTAGAGGTTAAAAAAACAAGGATTGCGAAGCGCGTTAGAAAAATAGATAAATCCTAGAAATTCTCACAAAAATCAGAAACATCTGGCCATCTATCAAGTATCCTCTAATAATACTAGCCATTGGATCTATTATATTTTCTAAAAAATTACTCACCATGCCATTATTAAAGGTAATTTAAAATAACCCCCTAAAATTGTATTTAAATTACCTAATATGGCATTAGAAAAGCTGAACCTCACACCGTTTGTTTCCTCTTGATTACACGATACGACAAGAAGTATGCCATTATGCTTGGCCACTACGTCACCATTAGATTAATGCTACTACGTAGTACAAATCAATTAATCCGTTAGCAGATCGATCTTGGAGCGGCAAGATTGGCCGTTGGTGATCGGCCGTGGTGGAATACATAATAGCGCCATTCTTTTATAAGGATCATACATTCATACGCCTATACCATTCGCCCATACCATTCGTGATGATGGTTACCTTTTCTTTAATGATGGAATAGAAACATCCCGTGCATAGCCGTGGTATGATTTGATTAGATGGGCACAAGAGAAGAATGTTTGTTATAGAGCAAAATATACAGGATTGTTTGAGCTAGACATACTTATGACCTGTGCTAATTTTTGACCTAAGCAAGTCTCAACTTATTAAGAATCCCATTATTACTTACGAAAAAATGCTCTACGAAAAATATAAAATTATAAACATACCGCCGTCAATTTAGTAGTCCAAAATCATAATAGCCATTGGAGATATTAAAAACACTATCTCTACCATCATAAAAACAACATAAAGTTACTTAAGTTTGCAACCCACCTCTACAATTATTAAAAGATATTATAAAATAACCTACTAAAATATTATTTAAATTAACAGAATATTACATTATAATAGCTATATAAAAATAACTCCTTAAATTTATATCTTGATTTTCCACCTTTGTCATTATTCAAGGTCAACTAAAACTTCACTCAAATCTACACCAGAACTATTAATTAAACAGCCATAGATGTTTTAGTATATGATTTTAATTTAAGCACTATTAGTACTATCAAACGATAAAAAAAACTAACTGGGATTGGACATACATGGTGTTCCACTATGCAGGCCAAGTATGTATGTGTTTTATGGGAAATATATATACATTTATATTCTTTAACAATCCTGGAAAACTCACGCTTAACAAATTGCGTACCACTAAAAAATAAAGTATTTTTGTTTCTTTTAAAAAAACATAGCAAGATCTACAATGTTCTAACCTATTCAAAAGGTGAAAATAAATTTAAAGGAGTATTTATATTGACAAGGTGACCTCTCACAGTGGAGTGGCGTGGCGTGCCGGCCGGAGCAACAAGTACCGGCGCGCGGTGTGCGATGATGCGATCGCTTGGCTGCAGAGACGCGCCGCCTCCTGCGGCTCCGGCCATGATATGTACCCATTGTTATCAATGTACTACGGGCCGTTTGCAGGGGTTTCAGCATTGTACCACGACAGCGATGTGCAAGAGCCGAAGCCGATGAAGCCAGTTCTAGGCAGCACCTCCGACTCTTCGTTGTTTCAAGCAAGAGAGAGAGAAACGGCTTTCTCTAGCTGCTACAGTGCATTGCCAGAAGGAGCCAGAACCCCTCCAAACGGGCCCCGCCCTATGCGAGGTCGTGCAAGTCAAAAAGGCCATGCATGGACGACGACGGCAGTTGGTTGTGGAATGCGATGGACCGGCCGGATGACATTCACCGGGCCGTACACGTACGTCCCGGCACGGCAGGCCCTGCATGCAGGCTGGGCGTCGTCCTCCTTCTCCTCTCATGTGCGTGCGTACGTGCCGGGGCCCTGCAGGGACGGCAACGCTTTCCTTCCCCTGTCGCATATAGGACTATAAGAGTCGCCGGCCGGCCACCTGCTGATTTTGGCCGTATGCGCACTTTAGGTGTGTGTGTGATCCCTCCCTCCATCCATCCACCGGTGGGTCGACACGTACGTAAGAGCGCTAATCAGCTATTCACTACGGCCCAACCCGGGTGAGTGATGGATTAATCCTGCTTGCACTGTACTTAAGCTAACCACGGTTTTGAATTCCACGAGGATGTTTTTTTGGTCGAACACGATTCAAGTCGTGTCTTTGCATTAAGAAGGTAGCAAATTACATCTACACGGAGTAAGCTGCGGCTTACGAATCATGGTAAAGTAAAATACAAAGAGAGAAACTTCTCCACACACTGACGCCTGCCACAACCAAAAAACCCACCACAATCCGAAACAAAGGCCTAGAACTACTCGGCACTTCAAACTCAACCACAAGGAGAACACAAGGTGGTCCCTTCAAGAAGGAGAACGACGCTCGGACGCCGCCACCACAAGGCCAGTGGCCGAAGCTTTCATAGGACGAGAGGTTAGGTTGGTAACGATAACACCCTCAACGCCACTACATCTAAGACGAAAGAGCTTTCGCTCGCCAACCCCGAAGCCTCCAACCCCGCAGCCGAGCAGAACACCGAGCAGTCTTGGCGAACCCATGAAGCACCTGGATTGAAGTGGGGTTCTGCCTCCACAGCACAGCCACAACAACAACTCAGAGGGGAGCAACGCATCAACCCTAGCAAGGCAACAACAACAGCATCGGGGAGCCAAACTACGACCCGAGCAAAGGGAGCCCATCTTCAACCCAAGGCGGGAATACGGCTACAACCCAGGACCGAATAAGGCGGGGAAACAAGTGGCGGCAACGGCAGGGCACACCCCAGCAGCGGCAGCATGCCTAGGTGGGTGGGCCCGGCACGGCACTGCTCGCCGGCAGCAGGCGCGACCTCACGCGGTGTCCGATTGCGCCGGCCGATGGGGCCAGGTCGGGACAGGTGGCCCACGGGGCTCCACGGCCTCACCGACGCTGGATCCGGCAGATTAGGGGCACTCGCGGCGTCCCCAGAGAGCGGAAGGTGGATCCGGCCCAATGACGGCGGCGGAGACGACAGACGAGCCAAGCCCGGCGATGACGACCGTAGGCGCGGCCTCTCGCGGGCGGCGCAACACGGGCAGCGCGACGCGGCCACCCCCGGCGGCAGCGAGTGCAGCGGCCCACCCGGCGAGGATGTAACTGTTTGTTTATTTTTAGAGTACGGAAAACATAGCATAATAAGCTTCTCATTGCAAATTGGAAGTTTCAAAAAAAAATGCACTACTTAAAGAGATGCGATAGAAAAAAAAAAGAGGTGGTCCTACAAATTCTCACAAAATTTAGAAGCATCTCGACATCCACAATAGACAAGCTATAACAACACTAGCCGTTCCATCTATTCATTTTTACCGAGAGGTTTATCTCTTTGCATTTTTTTTTACCATGGTTTGTAAGCCGTGACTTGTATCGCGTTCGACAAAGATCTATTCATTTTCTTAGAATACAAATATAGAAAACAATAATAAAGATAAGACGTACTTGAGGTAAGATATATAATTACTACATGATCTTCTGACGGGCAAGGAGGTGCATGTCTGCAGGTATCGTCTCGAGCTCTTTGCCTCCCCTGCCCGGCCGGCGACAGAGGACGCGTGTGGTCATCGATCGGCATCAACATTAACCTTTCTTTGCTCTAATCTCACCTCGTCGTGGCCAAATTAAAGGCACTCCTACATCTCATCGCTACCTCAGAATAAGGACATTAGAGACGGCAGGAAAATGCGTCTCTAATTTTTGGTGACTAATGTAAACCTTATTAGTGACTCGGATCATTAGAGACAGTTTTTGTTAAAACGCATCACTAATAAGGCTCTGCGTCATTAATGACTACTCATATGAGACGTGGGAAGCCAAAACACATCATAACAAGTGACGTGTTATCTAATCCACGTCTCTAATGATGAATTGCGCAAACAAAAAAAATAAAAGCCACCCATATATACTCCAAACTGTTTCATAAAATAGTCCCAATTACATGTGTATACAAATTGGAAAAAGTCAAGATAACCTCTCAACGTTTAAAGCGTAGTCTATATTACCCATTAACTTATAAAACCAGATATTGGATACCTTAAAATTTGTAAAACCGAACAAAACACCCTCTGTGGTGGTTTCGGAGGGCTGTTTTGCCATGCAGGACAGCCATATAGGCCTTGGGTGCCACGGTGGCAGTGGGCCCTACATGTCAGTTTGTCTCCTCCCAACTAGCACCCACTGCCATCCACGATGCACGAAGCCACCACCACCTGCGCGAAGCTGCCCACGCGAGCTCCGCGGTGGCCCCACAGCAGGAGTGCTCCGCCGGCGGCGCGGGCTCCCGCACGCGCGATCTTCGCGGCAGCGCGCGCCCCTGAACGGGCGAGCTCATATCCCCGAACGGGCGCACGGTGCGGCTGACATGGGACCGGCGCAGCGACGGTGCTGTCATGGCGCGGCTGCTGGACGGCGGGCACCTCGTCCTCGTCTGCCCTTAGGGCACCACATGCCGCAAGCCCTACCTGCTGCGCTTTAGCCCACTCTTCGCCGAGCTCAACGACCACGTCGTCCCCGTCGGCGTCGCCGTCGACTGCTCCATGTTCTACGCCACCACCGCAGTCCGCAGGCGGGTTCAAGTGCTTCGATCCGCTCTACTACATTGTCAACCCCAGGACGTGCTACACCGTGCAGTTCCTCGACAGGGTCGACTCGTCCGCCAACAGGACCGGCGCCGCGCCCAGCACCGACATGGCCAACCTTGTGCAGAGCAGGATGGGCGACGCGCTGGGGTACGGATGCACCACGCTCACCAGGAAGGACAAGTACCACATGCTCGCCGGCAACGATGGCATCGTCCGGTCGACCAACGCCGCCAAGTCCGCCGCCGCCGCAACAGACGCCACAGCCACAAAGAAAAAGAGTACATAGAAGAAGAACACATGCTGCCTGGAATGAAGAACTCAGGTGTATAAGTCCGCCGCCACGGCAGACGCCGCGGCGACGAAAAAAAAGAGTACATAGTATTTATCTGTTTGTATTTGTTTCCTCTTAAGAGGTTTACTAGCAAAATGTCCGTGCGTTGGAATGAGAGAAAAAAATCTTTAAACACGTCAAGATCAATACATATAAAACAAGACATCGCGAATAAATTTCACGTCATATTTTTTCGAATTTTTCCGTTGGGTGCAAATGAAATTTAGGGTGATGTCAGTTGGGTTAGAAAGATTATATTTTTACTTTTCGGCAATATATAGAACGTCGAAAACGGAGTCCATATAAGATCTAGACGATTAGAAAGACTATGATTTTAGCTTTCCATCGATATATATAACGTCGAAATTAGAGTCCGTATGCGACATGTGCATTCATTTTCGCGTGGGCTCTTCCTGCGGTCCGAATCGGGTTCGTGAATAAATTTCATGTCATATTGTTTTGATGATTCCCATTGATTGAGATCGAATTTTAGTATGGTGTAAATTGGATTAGAAATTTTATGATTTTACTTTCCAATTATATATAGAATGTCGAAAACGGAATTCGTATGCGATCTAGGCGTCCTTTTTCTCGTGGGCTCCTCCTACGGTCCGAATCAAGTTCGTGGATAAATTCCACGTCATATTGTTTCGATCATTCTCATTGACTGATATTGAATTTTAGGGTGGTGTAAATTGGATTAGAAAGGTTATGATTTTATCTTTCCATTTATACATAGAACGTCGAAAACGGAGTCCGTATGCGACTTGGGCGTCCATTTTCGTGTAGACTCCTCCTGCAGGCCGAATCTAGTTCGTGGATAAATTCTATGTCATATTGTTTCGACGATTTCCATTGATTAAGATCGAATTTTAGGGTGGTGTAAATTGTATTAGAAAGGCTATGATTTTAGCTTTCCATCGATATACAGAACGTCAAAAACGGAGTTCGTATGCGACCTGAGCGTCCGTTTTCGTGTGGACCGCAGAATTCACTGCTGGAGAACGAGCTATCCGTCCCGGTGAAAATTGGAGCCGGGACTGATAGCAGAATCAGTCCCAGTTCCAAAGCACAGGACACCACCATGGAGCACCATGTGGGGCGCCCGGGGACTAAACAGTCCCGGCTGGGAACGCCAGTGGCCTCGGGATGAGGTTTAGTCCCGGTTGGTGTCACCAACGGGAACAAATCTCTGAGATCTGGTCACGGTGGGTAACTCCAACCGGGACTAAATATTTTCCTACAATAAACACTGGCGTGGAGGCTTTTAGTCCCGGTTGGTTCCACCAACCGGGAATAAAACCCTCCCTTCCCGCGCCATCTTGGAAAACAGAGGGCTTCGGGGGACCTTTAGTCCCGGTTTCTAACTACAACCGGGACTAAAGTGCCCTCACATGCATCGAAGCTCGCGTGCACCTGTTCGTATTCCCGCCATAATCTCTGTCACCCCGACTCCCGAGGAGCTTTCGTCGTTCATATACGTCGGCCATTGATGATGATCAAGAACCAATCAGCGATGGGAATTCCAAACACGATGGGAATTCCAAACACCGCTGGGAGTGATATAAATATTACCGCCCCTTTCTCCCCGAACTCACGAACTCTGCAGCAAAAGAACAGAGGCGATCAAGAGTTAGATAGGGGATATCAGAGAGTGAGAAGAAAACCCCCACACGCCCTTTCTCCAGCACCGCCATGGGTCACTGGTCGAGTGATGGTAAGTACACCATAGACTACGACTACGAGGCAGAGGATAGCGATGCGGTGAACCAACCGATGCCGAAGCGACGACGGGAGTACGAGGAGGAGGAGGAGTGGTCCGATGATCCGGAGGAGGTGGCGGAGGAGGAAGAGGAGGATGATGACAAGGAGGAGGAGGAGGAGGAGGAGGACGACGACGACGACGACGAGGAGGAGGAAGCAGAGGATGAGGATGAGGACGATGATGATGAGGAGGAGGAGGACGGCGGCGGCTACGAGGGTGACGACGATGGACCCGACAACGGGGACGGCGGCTACGACGGCCTCGACTAGCGGCGCCGAGGACGGCTGTGATGGGGCGGCGATGTGGACGTACGGCGGCGACTTTGGACACTACGGCGCCGGCAGCAATTTTGCCTCATCATCGTCATCATCCTTATTAATTAGAATATTTTAGTTGTATGCAGAATATTTGAGTTATGCATAATATTTAGGTGGCAAGCTATGTTAAATATTTATAAGATGAAACCTATGCAATACGTATTAAAAAAGTCCAATTTCTATGTATTTAAAAGATCCAATTTCTATTAGAACCCCAGGGAGGTTTAGTCCCGGTGTGAATTGGTGATGACAAAAATCAAGTGCACATATCACAAAACATTACATGGGAAGGAACCGGGACTAACTCTCCTTTTTGAATAAACAATGGTGTGGAGACCATTAGTCCCGGTGGATGCCACTAACCGGGACTAATAGCCTCCCTTCCCGCCATTTAACTCCCGGCCGCCGGCCCGCCGTGCCATTCCTTTCCTCTTCCTCTACTCTCCTCTCCCACCGCTACCTCAATGGAAGCAACCCCGAAGGATAGAGCCCTAATGCACCGCCTCAACGCACTTACCCTAGCCGAGCGCCTCGGAGCGGCGAGGCGCATGGATCGTCGCCACCTCGAGCACCGGTGCCGGTATAGGCTCAGTCGCGCTGGCTTAGGCCGGTCATTCAGTCATGTCAGCAAGCTACTCTCAACCCTTCACCGCCATCGCCGCCTCGCCGCCGCCAGACCGTCCCCTTTCCCATGAGGCGGGCCCCTCTTCGTTGACCGCACCTGCGCCCGTCACCGCTGAGGCCGCCATTCTCGACTACATCGCCCGCCATATGGTGCCGGCGCTGGCGCCGCCAGTCAACACCATCTAAGACGATGAAGATGACGAGATCAGTTGGGCGGCATTGATGGCCAAGTCGTCCGACGAGGAGTAGAGAAAAAATTATGTAGAAATTAGTAGCATATATGTAATCGTATCTATGTCGTCTTGTATGTAATCATACCTAGAACTAGTACGTAATCGTTGTGTTTAAATCTTGTGTTGAATCTTGTGTTCAAATTTCTGACTCTCTCGACAATCTCTGAATCTTGTGTTCTTCAACGGTTGCACTTAGCCAAAATAAAATAAAAACGGGCACTAGAGCTTTAGTCCTAGTTGGTAACTACAACCGGGACTAAAGCCCCAAGGACCGTTGGGCAGATGACATATAATCCCGGTTGGTACAAACAATCGGGACTAAAGGGCTCTGGGCAGGTGAACAAGCAGGCTCGGGCTTCGGGCTTTAGTACCGGTTGGTGTTACCAACCGGGACTAAAGGGTTGCACGTGGGCCCACCCTATGGGATGTAGTCCCCGTTGGTGTTACCAACCAGGACTAAAGGTGAATTAGTCTTGGTTTGTAACACCAACCGGGACTATTAACACAGTGTATTTATTACCTTCTTCCTCCTCCCGTCCGAGCCATGAACAGTGCCCTCTGTTCTTGCATTGGTCCTAATTTTCCTTCATCTAAGGACGTGCTATCCAATTTGTTGCCACAAGATTTCACCCATCCAAGGGTTCTACAAGGTTAGACACTTATTACTCTTCTCACATTTTACTTTAGTATTGATAGCTTCTTGTTTTCTTTTAGTATGTATATTTTGTGGCTTATTTGAAATAGATCATATACATGTTTTTGAATGGAGAGATCATAGAGAGATAGAGAAGAGACTGATGGGATGACACGTGGAGAGATAGAAAACATTTATTATGACAGAAAATTAGAAATATACATCTTGACATTATGACTTATATTAACAAAGCCATGCTTAGCATGAAAATAAAATAAATATTCTTACAATAACCTAAAGCATACGGTTGTCCAAAGAGCTTTCTTTGTCATATCCACCATACATATTTCAAACTCCACTATGTTTACAATGTCAACACCGCTTGAGTGTGACATCTGGGGGGTGAGACTCAACTCTAGCAGCACCTACAATGCCTGCCTTGCAAGTCATGCGATTCCCAAGCTGTCCAAGCTATGGAGAACATCGTTAGATCTTCTCACATCTTAGCAGGTCTACCCCTGTAGTTTAACATGGGTAGAGTTTAGGATTTCCTCACAGCTCAGAAACAATTGATCTACAACTACAAAGAGCTATGTGAACCAGGGCACCAAAGCAGGAAGTGAGTATACGGGGAGGCATTGCTAGAGAGTTTTGAGATTGTAGTGCGACGGGCTGAGAGTTTGAGGTGCTATTTATAGCCGAGGAGGCACTGACACATGAACCTTTAGTCCCGGTTGGATAGAACAACCGGGACTAAATATGCACATACACCTTTTAGCTCCAACACATGCACATGCACCTTTTTCGTACTGTTTCCAGAGATAACACCAAAAGCGCAATAATACACCAGCCGTTCTTCTGGATTTCCCTACCGTTCTTCTGAATTTCCCCAAGTGAGAGCTTAGGTTCTTCTCACAGCTTAGAAACGATTCATCTACAACTACTAAGAGCCCTGCAAATCAAGGCACATAAGCTAGAACCAATTATATCGGGAGGCATTGTAGGAGAGTTTTTAGAATGTGTGACGGGCTGAGAGTTAGAGGTTCTATTTATAGCCATTGAGGCACCGACCCTAGGATATTTAGTCTACCAACCGGGACTAAATGGGCCTGACTCATGGGAGACAAGAGAATCCAGGGACAGTAAAAGCCAACAGCGCAATGTATTTATGATCAGTCCATAAAGTTAAATTATAAGTGATATGGTTTTATAAAAATCTTGCAGATGAACAGGCAATGGATGTATAGTGCGGACCGGCGCACAGGAGAATTTATTGTTGGTGTGCACCAATTTCTCGATACTGCTGAGAGGCACATGGACTTTTGTTTTATTCGTTGTCCATGTATAGACTGCAACAACCAGAAGGAGTATTCCTCGTCAAGACATATTCAAATGCACTTGATCAAAAGGAGTTTCATGCCAAACTATGTGTGTTGGACAAACAATGGAGAATTAGGTGTTATGCAGGAAGACGATGAAGACGATGAAGAAGAGTTTCACAATCTAGACTATGCTGAGCATCCTTTCTTTGCAGATACTACAATGGGTGATGCTGGAGATGTTGAAGATACTGATGCTTTAGGTGAAATGCTACAGGCTACAAAAAAGTATTGTGAGAATGAAAATGTCAGAAAGAAGCTGGAGCGCATGATGGAGGATCATAAAACTCTGTTGTACCCAGATTGTAAAGGGAGCCACAAGAAGTTGCGTACCACATTCGAACTGTTGCAATGGAAGGCAGCAAATGGTATATCGGACAAGGTATTTACTCAGTTATTAAAGCTCATTGAATAGTTTCTTCCAGAGGGAAACAAGTTGCCCGAGACCACATACAAAGCAAAAGAGGTCGTTTGCCCTATAGGTTTGGAAGTGCAAAAGATACATGCATGTCCAAATGGCTGTATACTCTATCGTGGTAAGGAGCTCGAGGATTTGGAAGTTTGTTCGGTGTGCAATGCTTCACGGTATAAGATAAGGCGAAATGACCCCGGTGATGTTGAGGGGGAGCCTCTGAGGAAGAGAGTCCCAGCAAAGGTTATGTGGTACTTCCCTATAATACCACGACTAAAGCGTTTGCTTCAGAGTAAGGAGCACGCAAAAATGGTGCGTTGGCACAAAGAAGACCGCAAGGAAGATGATATGCTGAGGTACCTCGCTGATGGATTACAGTGAAGAAAAGTTGATAGAATGTACCCAGAGTTTGCAGGGGATGCAAGGAATATAAGGTTTGGCTTAAGCATTGATGGCATGAATCCTTTTAGTGAAATGAGCAGTAGTCATAGCACATGTCCTGTGACTCTATGTACGTACAACCTACCTCCATGGCTATGCTTAAAGCGGAAGTTCATTATGATGCCGGCGCTTATTCAAGGGCCAAAGCAACCTGGCAACGACATCGATGTGTACCTACAACCGTTGGTTGAGGAACTCCTAGAGTAGTGGACCACTGGTGTTTGTATGTGGGATGAGTACAAACAGGAAGATTTTGACCTGCATGCAATGATGCTGTTCATCACCATCAACGACTGGCCTGCACTGTCGAACCTGTCAGGACAATCGAATAAAGGATTCAGAGCCTGCACCCATTGCTTAGATGAGACTGATAGTATGTATTTGAAGCACTGTAGGAAGGTTATTTACATGGGACATCGTCAATTCCTTTTGTTCAAATACCCGCTAAGGAAAAAAGGTAAGCACTACGCACAAGCAGACCATCATAATAAGATGATTCATCGTGATGGAAAATAGTATTCCAGAAGTTAAAGAACCTCCACGTAGTCTTTGGGAAAGGATTTGGTAGCCAACCTGTTCTGAATGAAGATGGAAAGGCACCCATGTGGAAGAAGAGGTCAATATTTTGGGACCTGCCTTATTGGGAGGTATTAGATGTTCGCCACGCAATTGATGTGATGCACCTCACGAAGAACCTTTACATGAACCTATTGGGTTTTCTAGGTACTTATGAGAAAGACAAAGATACACTAGAATCACGGCGGGACTTGAAAGCTATGAACGAACGAGATAGGCTGCATCTAGAAAAAAAGGCGAAGGACGTCATTACTTAGTTCCTACTAGCTACACTCTTAGCAAAAAAAAAAAGGATAGCATGTTCGAATGCTTGAACAGTATAAAGGTCCCAGCAGGCTACTCATCCAATGTTAAGAGGCTAATAAATATGAAGGAAAGGAAATTTATACACATAAAGTCGCATGATTGCCACGTGCTGATGACACAGTTGCTACTGGTTGTTTTGAGGGGTGTTCTACCAGAGAATGTCAGAAAAACAATCACAAAGTTATGTGCTTTCCTTAATGCAATATTGCAGAAGGCAATCGACCCTCATAGTCTACAAATGCTACAAAATGAGGTTGCCCAAGATCTAGTCAGTTTCGAGCTAATATTTCCTCCATCATTCTTTGACATTATGACTCATCTCTAAGTGCATATTGTCAAAGAGATCGGCATTCTCGGGCCAGTTTTTCTTCACAATATATTCCCTTTTGAGAGGTACACGTCAGTTCTAAAGAAGTAAGTTCGGAAACGGTCTAGCCCTGAAGGATGCATCGCTAAGGGTTATGCGATAGAGGAGGTTATTGAGTTTTGCACTGACTATATTGATGAACTGAGGCCAATTGGTGTTCCTTTACCACGGCATGTTGGAAGATTAGCGGGGAAGGGCACATTGGGAAGGAAAGTGATCTGGACTAACTCTTCATTCGATAAAGCGCATTTAACTGTTTTGCAACAATCTTCTTTGGTGGCTCCCTATATTGAGGAGCACAAGAAGCTTCTTGCTGCTAACCACCCAGGGAAGTCTGAGGCATGGATTGCACGTCAGCACGTCGAGGGTTTCGCAGGATGGTTGCAACTCCATGTCATGTGCGATGAGGATATTGATAATCAACTAGCATATTTGGCTAGGGGTCCATCCTCAGATATTGTGACATTCCAGGGGTATGAGATAAATGGGTATACCTTTTACACAAGAGCATAAGACAGAAAGAGCACCAACCAAAATAGTGGCGTCTGGATTGATGCCATAGCCAACGATGGAAACAAGGACACATACTATGGTTGCATAGAGGAAATATGGAAACTTGAGTATGGCCCTTACATGAGAATCCCTCTGTTTCGATGCCAATGGGTGAAGTTAAACGGAGGTGTCATGGTTGATCCGGACTATGGTATGACAACCGTTGACCTCAACAATATTGGATATAGAGATGAACCTTTCGTCCTAGCAAAGGATGTTGCTCAAGTTTTTTATGTGAAGGACATATCTACAATACCCAAGAAGAGGTTAGCAAAGCACAATGTCGTTCAATCCATTGGTGAGCCAAGGCGACACATAGTTCATTCAGGCAAAAAAAAAGATCGTTGGAATTGACGAGGTCAACGACAAAGAAGATTACAATAAGCTCGATGACATTCCTCCATTCTCAGTACCAGTTGATACAAGTGTATTGTTGGCTAGTGAGGAAGCTCAATACTTGCGTAGCGATCATAATGAACGGACACTTGTAAAGAGAAAGTTTATTACTGTTCCAATATGAGTTGTAATGATTAAACTATTGTTGGCTAGAGAATTGTAATGTTTAAACTATATAATAGTTGCTTTCCTACTTGATAATACCAGCTAATAAATTCTAATACTAGAGAAAACACAAGGCCCTAAGGCCCTAGGATATTTAGTCCCGGTTGCTAACTACAACAGGGACTAAATGTCCAAATATCAGGGACTAAATGCCCCCTTTAGTTCCAGTTGGTGGCTACAACTGGGGCCAAATAGATTTAGTCCCGGCTGTATCCACCAACCGGGACTAAAAGACCCCGAGGGCACTCAGGGTCCGGGGTCCTTTAGTCCTGGTGGGTGGCCACAACCAGGGCTAAATAGGATTTAGTCCCGGCTGTAGCCACCCATCGGGACTAAAGGGCCTCAAGGGCACTCAGGGGTTGAGGCTTTAGTCTCAGTGGGTGGCTACAATCGGGGCTAAATAGGATTTAGCCACGGTTGTATCCACCTACTGGGACTAAAGGGCTCTCCATCCATCCAGTTACATTTGGGGTGACTTTAGTTTCTCGCGCACATTTCACTCAGATTCCATCCTCTTCCTCTCGTCACTACACGCCCATCGTTGTCGCCTCCGCCGAGCTGCCGCCGTCTCTGTCCCCGCCACGCCGTCTCCCCGTCGCGCCGTCTCCGCAGCGCCCCCGTCGTCCCCATCTGCACCGTCTCCGCCGCACCCCCGTCGTCCCTGTCCGCGTCGTCCCCGTCACGCCACCTCCCCATCCGCTCCGTCTCCCCGTTGTGGCCGCCCGCCCGCTCGCCGCCGTCTCCGTCGCAGTGCCCGGCCCCCGCGCCATCTCTGTCGTCTCTGTCCAGGCCGCCGCCCACGTCCTCATCCCCACGTACCGCAAGTACATTGCCTTGTTGCCCGCGCCGCCGCCGCTTCCCCGGCCAACGCGCCGCCACACTCGGCCTCCCCGGCCTCGCACTGCCGGTGCAAATAATGCTATTTATGTAATTTGTGCAATTATATGTATTAGTAATTATAATTAGTCATTACTTTGTTCATTATTTATGTAATTTGCTATGTATTATTAATTGTTTATGCAATCTATTTATATAATGTGATGCTATCTATTTGTGCAATTATATGTATTAGTAATTATAATTTATCATTATCCCTTTGTTCATTATTTACGTTTTCTTGTTAATTACTTATGTAATTTGTTATGTATTTTTAATCATTTATGCAATCTATTTGTGTAATTAAATGTGTTAGTAATTTTAATTTGTCATTATCTATTTATAAATGTGACTGTAATTTGTGCCCTTATATGCAATCCATATGTAAATGTGATTTATGAAAAATAAATTATATGGAAATGCAAATGTATATGCATAGGGAATGTAGAAAAATGGACAATCGTGAAGACGAGTACGCCATACTTCAACAGATGATTACAGATGGCAGCCACGAAGAAAATGCTAGCGTCGACACCGATCAATACCTCAACCTTGAGCACGAAGACACCGGTGTCGCTGAGAATGCAAATGAAGACACCGATGCTCCTAACGATGTAAATAAATCTATTGATGCTGTTACTTTATTCGGGAAGTGAACATTCGTATGTAGTAATAATTTTGTTTTGGTTTTTTATGTTTGTTAGCCTTCCGCCTCTGGTTTGAAGAAGAAATCAACGCGCAGAGGTCCAACTAGCTGGAAGAACTTTGAGGGGAGGTTCGTTATCGATGAAGTCGCAGAAGATGGGCAACCAATCGGACCAGCTAACGCCGCAACTAAGTTTGTGAACCACCGTGGCTATCTCGTTAGGGACCACGTGCCCATCAGCTTATGGACATGGAGGCCCACTTGTAAAGATGATCCACACGCAGTTCCAAAAATTCAAAAGGAAATGTTATGGGACCACGTGAAGCAAAAATTTAACATCCCTCAAGAACATCTGAAAAAGGTTGAAGATTGGACTCTAAAGAAGATGGCAGACCTATTTCGGGGCCACAAGAAGAAACTATATGATGCCTTCCAAAAGCACGGGAAGGTGCCTAACTTTAACCCCTTCCCTAAGCACAGGGGACACTGGGAGGAGTTCATAAATTACAAGCAATCGGAAGAGGCAATTGAAATTTCGGCCAAAGCCAAGGAGAGTGCTTCAAAAAAGAAATATCACCACGGGCTCGGTCTGGGTGGTTACAAAAAACGTACTGAGTAGTGGGCCAGGATGGAAGCATAACTCGAGGAAAAAGGTATCACCCCAGCTACGTATGGCTGGACAGACCGCTTAAAGCGCTGGTTCTATGCCCACCATGGAACCCTCGCAGAAGATGGCAACCTAGTCTACAGGGGCGACAAATCAAAGGAGGCAACAGAGAGACTGATTGAAGCCATCGAGAAGACAAGGAGAGGTGAATTCATCCCCGATAGGGAAAAGGATGAGCTAACTCTTATCCTGGAGAACCTAGAGCACCCGAGACGTACAAGAGGATATGGAAGTTTGCCGCGGAAGTATGGCTTTGTGGCAGATGCAGTCATATGGAAGCCAACAAAGAGGCAAGGCCATACAAGAGGCAAGGGTGCGTAGCTTGGAAAATGAGCTAGCTCAAACCAAAGCATCTATTCCCAATGAGGTCGCACGTCAAGTGGCAATGGCAATGGAATCCATAAGGATGCAAGGGTTACTGCCTCATCCTCCTGCCGACATGCTTAGCCCCGAGCACCCGAGCCGTACAAGAGTATATGGAAGTAGTTGTGCTTCCACTGAGGTCCCTGATCAGCGATTCCCCATGGACGAGATCCAACAATGAACGCGTTGTGAGCTTCATATACCAGTGATGAACCTGACCACTAGGTTGGCTTATGGTATGGCCTCACCTCCTCTGCCCAATCAGAGACTCCATGGTGAGGTAATTCCAGAAGGGTACTTAGATGTTAGTGTGGATGAGGTGTGCGAAGGCTATGGAGACTTAGAGCTCCCAATCCCAGTCGGTGATGGAGGAAAGCGACTGTCAGAGGCTCTCCATGGGTTCATTCTATGGAAAAAAACCATTAATCGTAATTAGAGGTGAACCCAAGGCAATGACTGCAGGTGGTGGGGTTCCTTCACCACCAGGCTCTCCACTTGGAAGCCCCTCACCTGCAAAGAAGAGCCCCTTACCACCAAAGAAGATCCCATCACCTCCACGCAGGAGCCTCTCACCAACTCCACGTAGGAGCCCCTCACCACCTCCTCCACCCAGCAGTAAGAATGTCCCTCCAAAGAAGGGCCTATCAGGTGCACCACCTCAACCGATGAGATAACGAAAGAGTCAGAGCAAGTCAGGGCAAACAAGCGGCTCCTCAGTTAAGATGACACCACAAAACAAGCTACCAGCTAAGTACTCTGCAGAGGAGTTGGATGCTCATGTGAAAGAGCAGGTGTTTCAGCAAATATTCAAGAAGAGAAGTCCTCTGAAAAAACACCGATAGATCCATCTATGCAAGCCTTCTTTGTTAACATGAGCAAAGGTGCCAAGAGACAAATTCTATCAGACTATGATCGTACAATACAAAAATCGTCTGTGGAAAAGCATCGTAAGCCGAATGAGGAGCTGCCACAGCCACAAGCTAGTCTTGAGGACATGCCTCAAGAAGAATAGGAAAGGAGGGCTAAAGAAATTGGCATTACGGCAAACCAGATGCTGGGGCGGGAAGAAGTTCAACCGGCGGAAGAAGTTTGGAAATTTGTGCGTGGAAAGTCACTAATCAAGCCAGATCTTGTCAAGGCTCTTCCAACACAAATGCGTAGATTCCATGCCTAGTACATGAAGATGTTAGCAAGAGATCCGCACTACTTAATTGTTGTGCATGTGCAAGACCAGGACTACTTCAATGGTATAGAAATCTTCTATCTGGACTTCAAAGATATTTATGAGATATACCATCGAGGCACCCTCGACATTTCTCTTGTTAGCTGCTGGGTTCTGTAAGTGTGCTTTCATGCATCTCTCCTTAGCCTTCGTCTATATATTCATTGTTTTCTTGTCATCCTCACACATACTTCGCACCGATCGCAGGATGGAGATCCAAAGGTGCCGTACAGAAGGGATTTACGATGTGGGCTTCATGGACCCTGTTGTGATTAACCAGAAGACCATAAACGACCATCGTGAGGATGTAAGGCAAAGGGTCATAAAGTTTTTCATCAACCAACATTTCAAGACCTTCGTACTTCTACCTTACCACTGGGGGTTAGTGTCTATTATCTCATCCCTCTTACCTTTTCCATTTATAATTGTTTCGTCTAATATGCTCTCTATGTTTAATTGTTCAGCTTCCATTGGGTACTGCTTATCATTGAGATGGAGAGTGGAACCATTAATGTGCTTGACTCCATGAGGAAGCCAACCGATGACTACTGGGAAGTCGTCGAAGTCCTTAACGAGTAAGTCATGTCATTTCATCTCAACTATCTAATATATTCATGGCATTTGATCATCTCAACTATGTTATTATTTTTTATGTGCAGTGCATGGAGAGAACTGCGCAAAAGCCAACCAGGCCTTAGATAACAACTTAGGCCTAAACCAAACTTTCCGGTATGAATGCATGACTGCATGCATGTCATATATATCTTCTTTGCATTGCCGATAATGTGTACTAACTTTTGTTCTTGCAGTGTTATAGACAAGGTCAACGCACCAATGTATGTGGATACTATGTTTGTGAGTTCATGCACAAATGGGCGCCGCTCATTTAGTCCGGGTTGGTAATACCCACCGGGACTAAAGTGGCGCAACCACGTGTGTGCCTTACCACCTTTAGTCCCAGTTGGTAGCACAGCCCGGGACTAAAGGGGTGCGCAGCCACGTGGGTTGTTGACGCGGGGGAAGCCCCTTTAGTCCCGGTTGGTGACATGCACCCGGGACTAAAGGTTAAGGGATTTAGTCCCGTTTCCGTAGTACCGGTACGGAATCCGGGACTGATAGCCCTTTCTGTAGTAGTGGTTCTTCCGTCTCACACGTGCTAGGATGGACCGGAAACCTTATTTGCTTTAATATTATATATAGATTTGTAGGGATGTTTTGTGATTTTCCCTTTGGTTTATGAATTACATCTGTGTAAAGAAACTATATATGCTTGTAATATATGTACTGCAAAAAAATGTGCATACAGTGTGAATGAATAAGGAGTAGCAGCAAAAACTTGTGATTCGTACTCTTATGATGCAGCATATCCTTGTGCAGGATCAAAGAAAGACATTTAAACATGCATGGCATGCATGATGTTCTAGTTAATTACCCAGCTTTGTCATGTAGAGCCCACCAATCCTACTATTACTAATTGAAGACTCCTTTTGGAGCCTCCACGTTAATCCTTACGAGATACGCTGAAAAAAATAAAATCCGGCCAAAAATTCTCACAATAATCAGAAACATCCAACCATTAATTGGTAGATCGGAATATTAATAGACATTAGATCAATTTTCTAAGTAATTATCCACTCCTGCCATTACGAAAGGTCTTGAGTTCAACTCTCAACGAAAGCAATTTTTTCTTTTTTGGCAGATTTTTCCCTATTTTTAAATTTACCCTCAGTTTTTTGTCATCTTTTTTCCCATTTACAAATTTATCCGACTAAATGATCCGACATATTCACTACAGTTTTTTCATGCATAAATATAAATATCTTATATTATATATATGTATATTAGATTTATTGAATGTGCAGATATGAATATTTATTTCTTACATGCATAAATATTTATACTTGATACGATATTTTATTTTTATCTAAGCATAAATATATGTATTTTAATGTTATAGTACGGAATCGTTTAGGCTATTTAAATCCATGTAAACAATGTTTAAACGGTCTAAACGTTTAACAAAGGGTGAACAATTGTTTACCGTTTAGGATAATAATGGTGATCCCATAGCTTTTTTTAATAAAATTCTAGAAACATTTCCATGAAACATATATTTTGTGTCTAATCTTTCCATGAACCTGACTGATTTTTGAAGATAATGCAGGGCAAACATGGCTAGGCGGAAGCAGGGGCAGAGGCGGAAGCAGGGATGAAGGCCATCTCCAGTGAAATCAATGATTTGCTCACCTTGAATCGACAGGTCCACAGCGAGGAACCATGAATCCACCAATCGATGGGTGAAAACAGGGGAAATAGAGACCAGATTTGGGAAATGAAGTGGAGGAACGGAGGGAGAAGGGGAGTTATTAGGAGGAGACTCTAACAAGAGCAGAACAAGGGTGGCGTCGTGGAACACGGCGGAGGCCGAGAACACGACGGCGGCCGGTGGTGAAGAGCGGAGGAGCTCCCCGCTCCTAATAAGCTCCATAGCTACAAAGGTGAGAAGGGAAAAGGAAAGGATTTTTACACAACGAGAACAAGGGAAGATGGAGGCGGACCGGCCCACCTCCTTCATGCATCAGTGTGTGTCGCCAATGCATGCATGCATGCTAGACGACCTCCGTTGATATAGTATTAAACCACCAAGGACTTGCAGCAAAGCAGTGTTTACCTGCGTGCTAAACTACAACTCGGTCGATGTCTAGAAATTTATTTTTCATTCATATCATCCCATTGTTGATCACCCATCTCGCCTATAATAGACGGGAAGGGGCTAAAAATTATTGTGATTATCTACAAATATGATCTTGATTTTTTTATAGTTAGTTAGAGGAAGGATTGAACTAATAGAATAGAATGAAGTTTGATATAGATAGTAAAATAATTTGGAATATGACAAGCTAAATGGGGATCCCGCGGGGAATGGGTACCGGGATGGCTCCCCATCCCTGTCCCCGCCAACTTGGCGGGGGGAGATTTTTTTTCCCGTGAAGCTCCCTGTGGGGAGTAAAATACTCCCATCCCGATCCCCTAATAGAAGAACTCCCTGCGGAGAATCAGGGATCGGGTCCTCATTGCCATCTTTAATGTCTACGGTCACCCATACTACTTACCGACTTTTTCTTTACCAGAATTCAGCTAAACTTGTAAAAAAAAAAGATCTTTGGCTCAAGCCGTACGTTATTGGCTACTATCTCCGTGTAGTAGTAGCAGCGGCGGTACTTGTTTTTTGAAACCAACCAGCAGGAAAGCTGTCTATTATATTAATAAAAAAGAGAACTCCAAAGAGTAGGAGTTACAGGAGATTTATGTGTACAATCGGAAAAAGGAAAGCTCCACAAGCATAAGCTCTACTTAGTAACACAGGGCCACCTTTTGCTCCTGCAGCAGCCCAAAGATGTGCCTCATCTTTGATTTTTTTTTTTTTAAGAACTATGGCATCAGGAGCCTCTGCTTGGTTAAAGATGCAACTGTTTGTCTCCATCCAAATCCCCCAACATACTAGAATAATGAGCGAACGAAGACCCTTTTTTAGGTTGATGGAATGGCATCAATGTTTGTCCACCATGGTGTAAGTTGTCACTCGTTCTCCAATTTCCCGGATCTAGTTCCTGAGTTGTCGTCCAAGATGAAAGCTATTTCCAGATGCGTCTGGTGAATCTATATTCCGCAAAGAGGTGGATGCATGCCCGATTCTGGCGAGCGATGGCAAAGGGGGCACTGGCCTACGTTGGTCCAACCACGTGACTAGAGCCTATCAAACGTCCAAATGCGATTCTGGATTGCTAACCAACCGAAAAATTTGCATTTCGGCAGCGTCCAAGTTTGCCATAACAAGTGCTTGAGATTTTTTTTGTACTGAGCCGACGAATTGGGCTCTATAAGCTGAGCTGCTCAAATACTTGCGCCAATGAGGTGAATTCCATGTAATGGCAACTTCATTATTTCTTTGCAGCTCACGATTTTGTATCGCTCTCCACAACGTATTCGAGGAAGTGTCTCGCCGAGAAATTTCTATGCCAAAGGTCTATGTGGTCTTTTATCCGGTTTTTATTTTGTAGGGCCCTGCAGTGACCTTTGCTTATTTATTGAGATCGCATACAGGCTTAGGGTCAGGACACGTACAAGGCCGTTGGCCTTGGACTTGGAGCGAGCCACTGTGCTAGAAGGACACTTTCTTACCATTCCCTACCAGTCTCTTGGTTCCTCCCTCCGTTCCATTCCCGCCGGAGCCATTATAAGCGGACGTGCATGGGTTATTAGTTTACCATTTTGTACTCCGTACGTGCTGCAGCTTATTTTTCCTTTTTGGCGCCAACGATGTGCGTGGGTTCAACGTACGTTCCTCCAAAATGCACCTACACATGCATGCATGAGCGCGTGATATACTTCTGGATCATGTGCCCACCTTTTTTTCTGTCCGTTTGTACACTGTGTGGTCCGCCGTCGTCGTTGCCCATACGAGACCAGACCGCCGTCCGCCGTCCGCCGTCTCGCCCTCGTCCGATCCCAGAAAGTAACCCGGGCCGGCAGCTGCATGCATCTAGCTCTTCCTGCACGACCCGCCGTCTACTATGCGTAACGGTGACACGTCACCTTCATGGATCTCCTCTCGGCCGGATCGGAGTTTCTATGCTCACCAAAATTAAAGGTAGCGCGATGAGCTCGTGCACGACACACATGCCATCTCTCTCCCTCTCTTTCTGCTCTCCTGCCCTGCCGACCCCACACATCAATGCATGCAAGGCAGATGGGCATGACCTACACCTACAGCGAGCAATACCTACTATCTCTGCTAATGCATGCTGCATGAGTAGCTGCTGCATATCTTTCGAATGCAAGTGGCGCGGCGGTGGGTAACCCTCTCAACCGCCGCACCGTACGTACTCGTGGCCGGGCTCAACACTGCAAATCTTTCGCGGCATACACGGCGGCCCACATGTATGCCGGCCGCTGGGTTGAAAATTCAGTATGTTGCAGAACGAATCAAATGCTTCCTTCATAACCGGCTGCTGCATGCTACTACCATGCATCTGCATGAACGGAAAAGGTCGTTTTCTCTGACCTACCGGGCTGTATCTAGAGTTCTAGACCAAGTGACCATGCAACTGGAAGCACCCCGCGCGCGCCGATCACCAGGCACCAGCTACCTCGATCAGCTACCTCGCGCGCGGACCCGGCTGAGGTCCCGCCCCTTTGAGAGCGTCCTGCATGCATGCCGCCCGGCGCCCTTGTGCACCGACAGCTCGTGCGGCGCGCGGGTATGCCGTCAAGGCTCCTTGCGGTCGGTGATGGCCGCGCTCAGGATCGTCACCGGCGGCGGCGCTCAGGATGAGTGAGGGGCTGGCGGGTGGGTAGGCCCGCACCACTTGCAACCCTAGCTAGTGCTGCGCATGCATGCCGCACCGCAGGATCCACCCATCATCCACCCCACCCGTCTATATAAGGACCAAGCCGGGAACGGATCGCAACTACACCATATACAAGTTATACACACCGGTTCACGCACGAGCTCTTGTCCACCATGCTCTCGCTCCTCCTCCACGCCCGGCGCCGCGCCCCCGCAGACGACGGCCCCTCCCGCCCTCCACCCCACCCCGCCGTGCTGCGCCGCGGCGCGCCCCCTCCGGCCCCGGACACCTCCAGCACCCTCGTCGTCGACGTGGACTCCGCGCTGCTGCGGTCCGCCGACGACCCCTTCCCCTACTTCATGGTCGTGGCGCTGGAGGCCGGCGGGTTCCTGCGGGGGCTGCTGCTGCTCCTGCTGTACCCTCTCGTACGCTGCCTGCGCGCGGCCGCGGGCGTACGGGCCATGGCCGCCGTCGCCTTCTGCGGCCTGCGCGCCGGCCGGTTCCGCGCGGGCCGCGCCGTGCTGCCCAAGTGGTTCCTCGAGGACGTGGCGGCCGAGGGGCTCGAGGCCGTGCGAGGGGCAAGGGGGACGGGGAGGGTGGTGGGCGTCACGGCCTTGCCGAGGGTCATGGTGGACGCGTTCCTTAGGGAGTATTTGGGGGTGGAGGAGGTCGTGGGCAGGGAGATGGCGGTGCGCTGGGGGTTCTACACCGGGCTCATGGAGGAGGAGGCGGAGGAGGTGATGGCGACGGCGGCGGCGGAGGAGGAGGAGGGGAAGGGCCTTGTCGGCTTTGCTGGATCACTCGAGTTCCTTGACCGTCCGCTCTCGCGGTGCTGCAAGGTAGGAGAGAACCTAATTAACAACCTACCTACTACTGCATGGTTATTAGGAGTACTATATAATTTGGCAAGTTAATCTCTACTTGCTCGCTCCCTTCGTACGCACGCACGTCGTCCCCCCGCATGCATGCGGGCACTAGCATATCATCAGGTAACAAAATCGACGGCCATTTTAAAATTACATGCATGCGTGTCTGTCCAGAAAAGAATCATATCATCAGGTAGAGATGGGCATGCGGGCACTAGCGCTGCTTGTTGGGTTTATTTGTACGTGGTACGTTCCTGTCTCCACCTAATTGATCGAACGGCGCTCTTGTTAGCTACTAGCTAGTTTAATCTCTCTGCTGGCTAGCTAGGTGGCTGTTGATCGTCAAAAAGCAATCAAATTAGAGAAAAGCTATATATATAGTTGTCTTAGGGGTGAAAACACTCGAATTTTGGACCAATCCAACAATGCCACGTCACCGGTGAGGTTAGGGTTCAGGGTTTCGGGAGTAGGTGCGTATCTATGAACTCCGAGCATCGAGGAGATGGCCGGGGAGGCTGGCGGTGGTGGCGGATCGAGGTGGGTGGGGCGGCGGGGCACCGCTGGCCGCGGGTTGGGGAGCATGGCGGCCGGGTGGTGCCAGCGGTAGGGGCGCCCGACCTCCACCTCCCTTCTCTATCCCGGTGAAGCCGAGTTAGTGTGGGAGGGGCGGCGCCGGCAGATCCAGCGGCTAAGACGTGGTCGGAGGGCGGGGCAGGGACATCACGGCAAGGAGAGGAGAGGTGCCGGCGGCGACGGATCCGGGCCGGCGTGCCGACGGCGAGGGTGAGGAGGCGCGGTTGGGGAGATAGCGAGGTTGCGGTGGCTGCGACGAATCGCGAGGGATGCGGCGCGAGGTAGGAGACGGGTCGTAGGCAGGCGCGCGCTATGGTGGTAGGGTAAAGGGTGGGGTGAAATCCTAGCCCTCCATCCGAAGATCTAATGATGCAAAAATCAGTTGTTTTGACCCCTAAAACACTCAGTTGTTGGGGTGTACGCGATGGCCAGCTATAGTCGATCGATACATATTCTCTACAACTATTAAGGTTGTCTCCAATGGGTTGTCCATATGGGCTGTCTATAGTACAAAACGACACTGCAGCGTTACTGTAGATAGAATGGGAGGTGATTGGAATAATGATAGGCAATGGTGGATAGACATTCTGCTTGAGATTGAGATGGTCTTAAGCCCGTAAGTAGGACGTCCACAACTTGGCTCGCTCCCTTCGTAAGTACGTTGCCCCACGGAACCCTGTGGATCGTTCCTGCCCACTTTATGATTCACTCACTGTACTGCACTGTTGTAAACAAAGAGCAATTTGAAATATACATGGTATGGTAGGACTGACGAGAATAGCGTCAGGCCATGCGCACAAGCACAATGTCAGGCTTACGGTCAGGTACGGACGTCGCTCCTCTCTAGGCTGTTCGTGAGGTTAGTGTTTGTTGAATCCGCCTCATTGTCAATTCCGTTGTTTAGATTTCAATTTTTGTTCCGCTACGCACTGCTCTGATGCATGTGCTTGCCTTGCGTGAGCATGGCATCGAATATTCTCTTCGTCCCGATTTAGAGAACGTTTGATTTTTCTAACAAGTTTGGCTACATCGTTTTATTTAAAAAGTTTATAAAAATATAAAATATAAAATTATAGTTAAACTATATTATATATGCCAAACTAAGTCACAATAAAAATAAAAGATAATTATAACATTTTATGAATAAAAATCGAACGAGACAGTCTGTCTAGCTTCTAATCTACCATGTGAATCTCTGCTAATTAAGCTGCCAAGGAGAGGGTCCACAACCTCATGGTCCGTCGCCCTCCCCCACATAAGCCTACGCATGGACCACCCGGCGCAACCGCCTGAAAAAAAACTAGACCTAGGGTGACCAGAGCAAAGCAATGGATGGACACAGCCGTATTTTTTGACCCACAATAATCGACGGGTCAGACACAAGCCATGATCTGACATAAACCTAACTTAACTTGAAAAAAACATAGTCCAAAGCTAAAAAAAACCTGACCCGTCATGTGTGCGGAGAGTGTACAGACCAATCTGACCAGCGTTGGACCAGATCTACCCCGCGCAACTCCTTCCCACGTGTCTGCATGTGCAGAAAACAAAAACTGAAAAATGCACACCAGTGGCTCGTTCGAACCCTAGGTTGGTCTACCCCATGCGACTCCTTCCCACGTGTCTGCATCTGCAGCAAAAAAGACTGAAAAATGCACGCGAGTGGCGCGTTCGGACACACGCCGTCAGGCTCAGGCGAGTTAGTGCACCCTGGTAACTACTGGAGCAACTGTTAAATATAGTATATCCTGATCATAGACATATTATTGTTTAAACCTTTGTTAACTCTTGTGGCAACGCATGGACTCCAACCTAATTAATTAAGTAAGCAAAGTAACGTACACCATGCAACTAAATTATTGAGGTTGCGTGCTGGTCATATAGGGCTTGTTTGGAGCCAGGCCTTTGTAATACAACTTAGTCTGTTTGGTTGCTTGACCAACCTCCAGGCAGACCTCCTTTGTGCAAAAATAGGCTCTTAGGGTGGCTCTGCATCTCCTCTCCTCTCCGGACCGGCCTGCTCGCCAGAGATTCGCCTGCCAGCCCCGCAACGCCGGATCCGCGACAGGCAGGAGGAGCAGCATGCCCCGGCAGGAGGAGGAAGTCAAGGACCGGTCATGGCCGCGGCGGGAGGATGGAGGCAGCAGCGAACGCACCACCACCTTCTCCCTTCTCCGTCGTCGTTCCCCCTCCACCACCTTCTCACAGACCGTGGCGGGGACACGCGCGCGGCGTGTCCGGTTGTATGGCTTATATAGACAACACGTACCACTGTTGCTGTCGTGTTCGTCATGCAACTCATCAACCGTTCACCATTCTTCCAATCTGTTTCCTCATCAATCATTCCATTTGCATATATACACCTGCTTTGATTTATTTATTATCGAATGAACACGTTACTACGTACAGGAGATCTTCGTGGTGAGCGCGGAGGAGAAGAGCCGGTGGCGTCCGCTGTCGGCGGACAAGTACCCGAAGCCGGTGGTGTTCCACGACGGCCGCCTGGCGTTCCGCCCCACGGCGGCCGACACGCTGGCCATGTTCACGTGGCTGCCCCTAGGCGCCGTCCTGGGCGCGGCGCGGCTGGCCGTGGCGCTCACGGTGCCGTACAGGTACTCGACCCCGATCCTGGCGGCGACGGGCATGTCGTGGCGGCTCAAGGGCGAGCGCCCCGCGCTGCCCCCCGGCGGGCGCGGGGTGCTGTTCGCGTGCAACCACCGCACGCTGATCGACCCCGTGTACGTGTCGGTCGCGCTGGACCGGCAGGTGCGGGCCGTCTCCTACAGCCTCAGCCACCTCTCGGATCTCATCTCCCCGATCGGGCGATCAGTGCGGCTGACACGGGACCGGCGCAGCGACGGCGCCGTCATGGCGCGGCTGCTGGACGGCGGGCACCTCGTCGTCGTCTGCCCCGAGGGCACCACATGCCGCGAGCCCTACCTGCTGCGCTTTAGCCCGCTCTTCGCCGAGCTCAGCGACCACGTCGTCCCCGTCGGCATCGCCGTCGAGTGCTCCATGTTCTACGCCACCACCGCAGGCGGGTTCAAGTGCTTCGACCCGCTCTACTACATCGTCAACCCCAGGATGTGCTACACCGTGCAGTTCCTCGACAGGGTCGACACGTCAGCCGTCAGGGCCGGCGCCGCGCCCAGCACCGACATGGCCAACCTCGTGCAGAGGAGGATGGGCGACGCGCTGGGGTACGGATGCACCACGCTCACCAGGAAGGACAAGTACCACATGCTCGCTGGCAACGACGGCATCGTCCGGTCGACCGACGCCGCCAAGTCCGCCGCCGCCGCAACAGACGCCACGGCCACGAAGAAAAAGAGTACATAGAAGAAGAACGCATGCTGCCTGGAATGAACTCAGGCGTATAAGTCCGCCGCAGCAGCAGACGCTGCGGCCACGAAGAAAAAGAGTACATAGTATTTATCTGTTTGTTTGTTTTCCTCTTAAGAGGTTTATTCGTAGGGATGTTTTGTGATTTTCCCTTTGGTTTATGAATTACATCTGTGTAAAGAAACTATATATGCTTGTAATATATGTACTGCGAAAAGCTGTACGTACAGTGTGAATGAATAAAGAGTAGCAGCAAAAACTTGTGATTCGTACTCTTATTATGATGCAGCATATCCTTGTGCAGGATCAAAGAAACAGATTTAAACATGCATGGCATGCATGATGTTCTAGTTAATTACCCAGCTTTGTCCTGTAGACCCCACCAATGCAAGCTAATAAGCAATATATATATATATATATATATATATATATATATATATATACACACACATGTGAGTGTAGCTACATGCGCATGTAGAAAGGAATTTTCATATATATATATATATATATATAATACCCTCTTTAATTTTAGCAACACAAAAAAAATGGACAGGATTGTGAAACTCTGAATGATTATTGAAGAGACAAAAAACCGGG
Source organism: Paspalum vaginatum (assembly GCA_030272315.1). Taxonomy (NCBI): domain Eukaryota; kingdom Viridiplantae; phylum Streptophyta; class Magnoliopsida; order Poales; family Poaceae; genus Paspalum; species Paspalum vaginatum. The sequence goes on from CM059016.1 coordinate 5,357,667, forward strand.
CCGGCCTGAATTTGCGAGCTCTTCTTCTGTCAAGCCATGATACAGTATGCATTTTACTCCTGGTGAATGGTGATAAATCATCACTCCGTGGCTGCTACTACAATCAGGAAACTGATCAATGGACCACTATGTTCAAGGAGATGTGGCATTGGACAGACCACAGATGTGTGCAAGTTGGATAATATATACAGGTGGCTTACGTACTACTAATAAGAAAGATTTGCTGAAAACAGCATGCATGGGAAAAATCATCACATCTTTTAGACACCGCTGGCAGCGATTTATTGGTAAAAAAAAATGACTCATCGACAACGGAAAAGGAGAGGGGTTTTTTTTTTGTGTGCACAAATTATTACTCTTATAGTCTTATCATCAGGAAAAATTTTGGCATGCCAACTATGCGACTGAAGAAATATCTGCAGCTAGGGAAGGAGCTTAGCATGTTTATGATCCAACCATGCATGGGGTGTTTTAGTCTACCAAACAGCAGAAAGATCCATTTCTAAAAAACTATACCCCTGAATGGACTCTGAAACACACCACCATCCCTGAATGGAAGCCTCGGGCTCTGTGATTGCATGAAATGAAATGGACGCACCATTGTTTAGTTGAAGCTTGGCATGCACATAGACATAGGCCTGTGTTCAATTCGTTTGCATCGGCCAAGTGTTGATTTTACTTTGCACATAGGCCTGATTTTACTTTGGCATGTTCATGTTGTCAGTCATGAATAATCAATAATCAACCAGCAAAGAGCAGACCCGCATTGTTGCACGCAGGCAGCACGTACGCACAAATTTTGCTTTTTGATCCGTGCCTTAAATTATTTTCACAAATAACCTTCTTCCGAAACTATTTTCACTCGCTGACTCCTCCTGCGGTGCCATGGACCGTGGCGCCACAGTGACATAATGCAGCGCCACGGGTGGTGGCGCCACGTAGGAACCGTCCCGGGTGTTCTACAGTAGTCCGACACGTTTGCGGCGCCACTGGCGCCGCAGGCTCGTCTTTGAAAAATCGTATCTTTTTCGTACGACCTCAGATTGAGATGATCTTTATATAAAAATTGTAGCTCTCGACGAGGTCTACAACTTTTTAGTTTTGAATTTTCTCATTTGAGGTCGTTTAGATGCTCTAAAAATTCATTACAAATCGAACTGTATTCTGTGCGGTCTCCGTTTTAGAAAAATTACATTTTTTTACGTGTGATGTCGGATGAAAATGATCTTTATATGAAAATTGTAGCACTCGATGAGATCTACAATTTTGTAGTTTTGAATTTCTTCATTTAAAGTCATCTAGATGATTAAAAAATTATTAGAAATCTAACTGTAATCTGCGCGCTCTTTGTATTCGTAAAATTATATTTTTATGTGTGATTTTTTTTCAAAACTTTTTTTAAAATTACTATCTTATGTTATTGTGTCATTTTATACAATTTGTACTAAAACATCATATTAATAACCGGAGAAACTAATGTTTTTCTTTCATAAAGATAAAACAAAATTCTACTCATTTTTTTTATCTTTTGTATATGCTTTTCCCCCATAATGATATTGGATACAACTAACCTTGTTTAGTGCTGCTATAATTTAAAAAAACACTCAAACACCCATAAAAAATACAGCTTAAATAATTTCCTATAAGGCACAAAAAGTAAAATTGTGCAAATAAAGTAAGTTGCCTTCCTGGCTGCCATTTTCCTCTTGTATATGTTTAGTGCAAACCGATGTTACAATTGTCCACTATGCAACCGTTTTATAATTTTACTTTCCCTCTGGAAACTAGAGGTGCATCTATATGAACTGTGCTTTATAAAATATTGAAATACAAATCACATGTGATTCTCGTGGACTTTTTGAAATAGAATGAATCTTGCATATAAATGGAGACTCCGTTGTGCATATTTTTTCTCAAAATAACCTCCCAATAACTCTGATTGACCTTCAAAAAGTACACATGCAATGGATTTCTCTTATGTGCCTACCATCATCTTTGTTCACTTTTGAACCGTGTGCATTAACTTCCAAAGGTTCGTGGTCTTCATACAAGTTCAACACTGGTTGGACCTAAAGATGATGCGGCAACCCTGCGCCCTAGGTTTCTAGTGTTTATTCCGTTTTGCTCCACACATTTTCCTAGCTATCTCTCGTAAAGTAATAATTTGAAATCAGTCGATAGATATACTAAACAAAAGAAAGTTTGTTCCGATCAAGACACCGTGACTGATGTCGGCAAGAGACTATATTCGTTTTCCATTTCGGGGTATTAGCTCGATTCTTCTTATTTGTCACTATACAACAGTTGCATAGTGGACAAGTAACATTGGTTTGTACTAAACATATGCAAGAGGGAAATGGCAGCCAGGAAGGCTACTTACTTTATTTGCACAATTATACTTTGTGTGCCTTTTAGGAAATTATTTAAGCTGTATTTTTTAGGGTGTTTGAGTGTTTTTTTTTCAAAATTATAGCAGCACTAAACATAGTTAGTTGTATCCAATATCATTATGGGGGAAATGCATATCCAAAAGATAAAAAAATGAATAGAATTTTGTTTTATCTTTATGAAAGAAAAACATTAATTTCTCCGGTTATTAATATGATATTTTAGTACAAATTGTATAAAACGACACAAGATAGTAACTTTTACGAAAAGGTTTTGAAAAAAAAATCACACATAAAAATATAAAGAGCGTGCAGATTACAATTAGAATTCTAATGACTTTTTAATCATCTAGATGACTTTAAATGAAAAATCTCAAAACTACAAAATTGTAGATCTCGTTGAATGCTACAATTTTCATATATTGATCATTTTCATCCGACGTCACATGTAAAAAATTTAATTTTTCTAAAACAGAGACCTCGCAGAATACATTTCGATTTGTAATGAATTTTCAGAGCATCTAAACGACCTCAAATGAGAAAACTCAAAACTACAAAGTTGTATACCTCGTCGAAAGCTACAATTTTCATATAAAGATCATCTCAATCCGACGTTGTATGAAAAAGATACGATTTTTCAAAAACGAACAGCCTGTGGCTCCACGCAGTCTGACGCCGCGCCATGAACAGTGGCTCCGCAAGCTTTTTACGTTGCAAATGACGTGTCCGACCACTGTAGAACATCCGAGACGGTTCCTACGTGACAAATATTATGGCGCCACCACCCGTGGCACCACAGTGTGTTACTGCGGCGCCACGGTCCGCAGCACCGCAAGAGGGATCAGGCAGTGTAAATAGTTTCAGAAAGAGGACATTTGTGAAAATAATTTAAAGCAGGAGTCAAAAAGCAAAATTTGTGCGCACGTACGCCTCTGATCTATTTCCACCACACACCTGGTTTTGCTTCAGACAGCAGGCAGAGCGCAGAGGCAAAGTCGCAAAGATGCATGCATGGATCGTGTACGCGTCGTCTCGTGCCCAATAATGCCCGTGCATGCATTCGTTCCGATCCCATCCCATCCCATCCAGGCCGTACGTAAGAGCAGAGGCGGCGTGGATTGATTGCTGGGTGCTGGCCCTAGCTAGCTCTGATCGTTTCTTGGGTGCGTCGGCGTCAGTCGTCACGCGGCGGCGCCTACGCTCGGTCGCGCGCTCCACTCATCGCCATCCATGACTCACGGATTATCCAAACGTAATTACGTACTCCCTCTATTCGTAAACGTACGACGCGTTTGATTTAAAACAAAAGCTCATCTTGTTTAAAAACTTCAATAAGCTATCCTTTAAGTTGTTGTTATTTGAGTTATAACAAAACGTAGTTTGAGTATAATCCACGTCAGGGGCGGAGCCACACCCGGGGCTAGGGGGCTGCAGCCCGGTCCAGTGACCGAAACATCAAGTACCCCTATGCAATTTCAGCGGTTCAGCTTACAACGGTTGTCTGCTACGCAAATCCTAGTTGTCTTATCTGCTGATTGTTGTAGCTTTGAGCCTCCTACAACCTCTAGTGAGTGGCGTCCTGGCTTCTTGCTGCACCGTAGCGCATGTTTGCGAGTGCCCCACTGCCCTTGTTTGGCAAGCATCTGCAGCAATGTTGCCCCACTGCCCTTGTTTGGCCAGCATCTGCAGCAATGTTGTTGTAATAACCTCTGTTTTGCAGCAATTTGTTTATGTATGTAATTGTAATTTTCAGTTTACTTTCATTAGTTTCTAAAAATAGATTTTAGGTGCATAAATAGTGTGCTATAACAGAAAAGTATCTTCTCATAGAGGATGTTTCGGGTAATAGTTTCAGGTAAGATTTCTAATATTTTGTTTCAGCCCCCCTTCTACCCTGTTTCTGGATCCACCACCAATCCACATTATATTATTTTCATATGTTTGAATAAATTTTCTGAATAAAACAAACCAAGGAGCTTGTAGTCCAATGGAAGACAAGCCGGGACGAATTAAATCAAAATCTTCCTTGCTAGCAAAGCTAGGATTAGGATTTGGGGGTGGGTTCCGAGCCCCGTTGAGGTTTATTCCTCTTAATCAAGTCCTAGGGGATGCCTGTTCCCTGTCGGGCTCGTTTTTTTTAATAAAACGAAAGATTAAAGTTTTAGAAAAAAAATCGATCACATTCTAGAGAAGGGAAGAGGTTCCGCTGCAGTAGTGCCAAGTCACTGATCGAACGATTATAATTATTCGTGAGTTAGTGTCCAATGTCTCGGCCCCTTTATTAATTTTGCACGGGTCCGATATATGGCAGGGTGATAGTAGTAACAAATGAAGGCTCTGATCCACAGTTTACTGAGTACTAGCTCAAAAAAAAAGTACTAGCTCATTGCAATGCATGCACCGTATTACCGGTGCGCAGTGCACTAGGATTCTCTGTCTATCCATCTTGTCTATCACTATTCCGGTACAAACTATTCTCACTGCTAAGGATATAAGACAGTCTCCAATAAACGTCTATATAGACTGCCTATACACTGTAACACTACTGTAGACAGAGAAAAATATTTAAAATAATAAAAAAACAGTGGATAGGCAAGCATTTTAGGCATAGCGTTGGACATAGTCTCAGACTTTACTCAGTCGAAATGATCAATGTAACTGTTATTTACGACATGCCAACGTCAGTAGCCGTTGCCTGATGAGAACAGTAGTCGGAGCTCGCTATTTACTTTGTCCTGTCCGATGATGCGCTGTACTATATAAGCTACCTGCAATGCAAATATGCAGCGAGAAATAATAAATTAAGGTTGTGGTACGGGCCGGTTGTAGGGTTATTGCAGCAAGCAGTCGACCGTCGTACCAACGAGGGCCCAAGGATTCGTGGCGCACAATGCAAACGTACGTACGGCCACGCAGCACCATGAATCCATGATGAACTGAATTGATGATAAATCCATAATGATGCATTATTGCTTGCTTCAGGGTTAACCTGCAGCTCTCTCGGCCGGCCGGCGGCCTTAATTTATTTGCATGGGAATGTTTGAGAATGGAGCGAGATACAGGATTAATACATGCACATTAATGATTAATTCCTTGCCTAGGGTTTCGTGTCCTGGCGGCATCGACGGGTGCGGCAGCGTCGAATTGGAATAAGTGTCCTTCCTCGTCCCCGCCGCGGCGGTGCTGTCCCTGGTGCTTCCGTGAGGTATTGTGATGGTTTGCTTCTCCAGATCCAGTTCTTTGGGTTCTTGGAGGGCTTGTACAGGGGCTTGTAGTTGCTTGCCGGTGCTGCTTCCTTTGGTTGCGGCGGCGGAGGAGACTTCCTTTTCCGAAGGTGAAGGGACAGCTATGGTTTCTGTGGTATGGCGGTCGGGGGCCTTTGGTTTCTTCTACGTCAGTCTCCGACGGTGAATCTTGGTCCCAGATTTGGGGAGAGCGGGGTGTGTCCCCGGCCGATGGTCTACCGGCGATGCCTTTCCGTTCTCTGGGAGGGTTTCTTCTGCAGCTCGTATCATAGCCAAGGGGAGATGGCTCTCCTCCAGATCTTGGTGTGCGGTTCTCCATCTTTCTGCTTTGCCGTCGGCGTCTGCTTCGGTGGTGCTGCTTGGTAGTGTTCGTCGGTCGCGGTCGATGGCGGAGATGGAAGACGGAGGCGACGGCCATGGAGCTTGGGATGCCCAGAGGTTCCTCTGGACTTGGATGTATTTTTTTTTCTGTAGGGGCCTCGGTGCAAAATGGCTTGGACAGCTGTCCCCCTGTGTCCTTCTGGAGTGTGTCCGTATTTGTACTGTACTCGTGTACTCTTCTCTTTCCTTACATAAATACAGGAAGCTCTAGAGCCGCTGCCCGTTGCTACGCCTGTCTGCCAGCCACCTGCAGCTCTGCACAGGAGCCGCGCTGCCCGCTGCTCCGCCTGTCTGAGCCCACCAGCAGCTCCGCCTAAGCCAAGACAGACGGACGAGCCGAGCCGGCTGCTAGCACAAATGTATGCGTGGCAGGGTTAACAATTTCGTTCCCAGACAAAATCCCGGTGAAGGGCGGAAACGGAATTTCGTCCGAAATTCCGCGAATTTCGAAATTTCCGAACGAAAAGCCAAATTAAATTCAAAAACGAAATTCCGTTTTTTCCGACCGAAATTTCGGTGTTTTCCGTCAAAATTTCGGTGTTTTCTGTCGAAAAATGCCGTTTTTCGATTGGAAAATGCTTCCAACATATGAAAAATTAAAAAATTTGATTGAACATTGTTTTTATCTTTTTTATATTGTAGTGTACAATGCATATTAAATACATTCCACATGAATTATTTATAACAAATACATACAAACTTATGTTGTTACATGAAATCACAAATAAAATACATAAAAACTAAGTTTATTACAATAACACAATTACATGGTTATAATCCATAGATCACAATACAAGTTCATAGTACATAAATTGCATAGTCCACGTGAAAGCCAAAGTTCAATATAACAAACAATGTCTATGTATATCACATTATCACGTGGTCTTTGATAAGTAATCAAGGTAGTATGAAAGTCAAGCTCAAACTAAAGGTATGTTCTTGAGGTACTAAATCTCAAAAAGTCCAAAATTCCATCACAATTACACTCCTCTTCCATCATAAGTTTATTACAATCCAAACCATAGTCCAAATTGCACATGCCATGAACATTGAACAAACATTAGGATTTCAACTCACAAAACTTAACACGAAACAATCAGCAATCATTTCCATCACTAAGCTTTTGAACTCACAAATCACCTAAGAAAATCCTTAACATTCAACTAACCCTAAGCATTAACAGTCCAAGCACTAGGTTTCCTACTGCACATATGAATATTATTCACAAATAAACACTAAGTACCATAGATCGACATCAAAATGCATGAAAATCACCAAAATATCTTACCTTTCTTCGGTTTTCAAGCTGGTGGCGGCGGACTCCGCTTAGGAGAACCTAGGGTTGAAGGGTTTTTAATGGGTCCAAACCCAAATCGTCATTTTAATGAAGCAAATCCACCTAAATTTGAATTAGTTCTAGTGCTAATGGCTCATAAAAATATCTAGTTTTTTATCATATTTTTTCCTCATTTTTTAATAAATTTTTTCAAAATTTTAAAATTCAAAACGAAAAATAGCGAAAAAGTCCGAAATTTCACTTCCCGTACACTAGCGAAAATGAAATTTTCACCGAAATTTCGGCGAAATTTCGCCGAAAAATTAAACCCTGATGCATGGTAAAACGAAAGAAAAATAACCAACCAAGTAGAATCGAACACAAGACGCTACAGATGCGCTTTTTCCGTTCTAAGCCTGACTCCAATGGGGCGCTCCATTTTCTTTCTTTAAAACACTGGTTGATATTGTTTGCACTGTAAATAACGCGACATATAGAGTTGTGTGAGATTTGAAAATGAGGATGAGAAATACCATTGGAGTCGGCCTTAGGCTACGTCCAAAAAGGGGACCATCTCCATTTTGGTCCGTCTCAAAAGTTGTGTCCATATACTATTGCTCTCTACTTTTTAACTATTTTATACACTATCTTCTCTATTTTATTGTTAAATTTGAAATGGTGCACTATTTGGTCCTTGTTGGAGTTAGCCTAACCAACCATAAATTCACTTGTGACATGGATTGAACAACGCACATAATTATAAGGGCATGTTTAAAATATAGCAATTACAGAAAGCACGTAGGAATTTCACGGAAAACATTCCAGTTTCACAAGAAAAACATAGGAAACAGAAAATATTTTCCGTATTCCAAGCCGGGGCTAAGTTCAGTAATGTCAAGGAGTTTCTTTGAACATTTGGATAATGTATCTAAATTTGAGGATTATCATTACATTTGGTCATCTTCGTATTGTGTCATGTGGCTTTAGTTAAAAAATTTTAGTGCAATTTTTGGTCTTTTTTTCTAGGCTCCAAATTCAAGAGAAATGAAGAGTAAGAGAAATCAGACAATGAGGATATGAGGATTTTAATTTATTCGCACATGGCAACTTTCCACAGAAATTGTGGAGTGCCCATACAAACGAGAGGAAACAAACCATCACCATATTGATCTGAACTAGGCCTCCAAAAGAGTCTACAATAGAAACCAAAGGGGCCAACAGAAGCAGAGTTGTTGGAAGATTTTCATTGGAGGCTACTACCAAAGCCAAGAAAATCGTCAATGCATACAACGACTGCAGACTCTTGGTTAGCCTTGAAGACGTTGATCCCTCTAAAACATAAGCCTGAAGATGCTCTAGACAAACAAGAACTCTGCTTCTATTCGCCCTCATGAATCTCAATGTGACTTAACACAATATGTTAGCCGCCGTAGCAACGCACAGGCATAAACCTACACTACTGGAAATTAGAATATCCCTAGTGGTGCACATGCCGTCAGGGAAATACCCAAAACCGACAGGAAAATAGGAAAATAGATTTTCTTGACAGTATACCGACAGGGCTAGCCTGACAAGAAAATAACAATTTGCCCGTCGGTGCACCGTCAGAAATTATTTTCCCATCGATAAGAACCGACAGGAAAAAAATTTCCCCACCGGCCTTTGGAATTGTAGCCTTGTCGACGCAGGAGTGACAGGGAAATCTATTTCACCGTCAAAGAAAATTATTTCCCTGTCGGTGTTATTACCATTAAAGAAAATACGTTTTCCCTGTAGGTGTTGTGACCGTCAAGAAAATATTTTTTCCCGACAGGGAAACATCCATTTACCCAAATATTCATTTGATTTCACAAAAAAGCCATTCAAATAAGACTCTCAAGCAGATCACACATCACTTTCAACCAGTCGGTCATACACATAATAAACGATGCCCAAATGTTTGCATCACTGATTACATGATAGATGACAATATAAACAACCATATATTCAAAAGCTAAATACCACCTAGCTAAAGGTTAGCACATGTGGAGCATACTGTCATTCTCCTACCACCAGCTGCCATTTTGTTTTGCTGGCATCTTCATGTAGATGCATGGTTCGGGCTGTGTTGATTGTCCACTGCAGCTCTATTCAGGCTGTGCTGATCCTTGCTGCTGTGGTGTCCATCTATGTCGACACCGCCATTAGTTGATTCCGGACCAACATGAGAAAATTCAGTGGCCTGCACACCATTACAGCAGAAGGATAAGAGCAAACACTCATGAACCACAGCAAAATAAGCGGCAAACACTAAGAACTGAAAGTGGCAGTGAGTATGTTCAGCTGCCAATAATCTGGTAAGAACAAAAATGCTAATGCATGTGTATGTATGTTGTGAACACACAGCAAAATAGGTGGAATAGAACACTTTTTCTTATATTTATCTAATCCTACTAGAGGCCTAATTATGTACTCACAATTAGCTATGGGAACAACTTTCAGTTGCAGATATACAGCGGCAGGATATAAGCATATGGACACCTCTTAGTTACACAGGCTAAGCATTTCTATTTGGTATTACACAGGCACAGTCACACAACACTAGATCAGCTTAATAGATTTGCTAGGAGATTTAGCCCATTGCAGCCACCGGCCAGCTAGCTTATTCAAAACAAACTATCTTTAACCATCTTGTTAATTAAGTACATGAGCTGAAATTTGGTCAGATGTTCCTAAACTTAACCAAATTTATGTAGGCGCCTACTAGATCTATATAATTTAGACACAACATATAACTCAAGAGAACTGAAATAAGATTGCAATGGAGACTATATCACAGAGAATGTGACTCTTTGGTCAGAAAGTGAAGTGATTTACCTGCAAACACCTAGACCTTTTCTCATGCGCCAGAGGCTGTTGCAACTCGCTCATAAAAAAATTAAACATTACATCAAGAGGGCTCATTGTCAAATAACATATATAGTACAAATCATAGTAAAGCTAACACAAGAGATAGTATAAATCATAGTATATACTCTCTAACAAATCAAGTCATGAGTGTGTACTCTCAATAATGCAAAGGCTGCATAATTAATCACCTGCACCGCTGAACTTAACTTTACCTTGAACAGGCCATAATTAGTGCTTGGAAAATACAAGCAGAGAACCTAAAGATTGATATAACAGCACAGGAAGTTAGTTAATGTTGTAACGTGCTTGCAGAAACATGAGACAATCATACCATAGTGGAGTCCGCAGAGTTGGGGCACGGCGTCCCCGGGGTCAGGCACGGCGTCCACGGCGGCGACCTCAAGAAATGTATTAAAAATGATGGCATATGGTATATAGATGTTGCATCGATCAAAACAGTTTAGTGGCATAAAAGGAAACAGACAAGATAACCAGCCACCACTTATGCAGTCCACTCAAACCTTTTCTAAGATGCTTATACACCATATAATCAGTCATAGCAATATGGACAGATCATGCATACCATTAGCAACTATAATGGCAAGTAAAATTTTATGAGTTGTTGACAGAAGCAACTATCTGTACAGTTTCTCCAATATTGCTCTATGAAACCACATAAAAAAGCTCACCATTTTATCTTGAATTGCTATGCATATATCCTAATCAGTGAAAAGCAGGACTTAATACACATGTAGGGAGAAATGGAGGTGCAGCAAACAAAAGCAGAGCATTCGTTTTCAGCTCACCATTTTTATTTTTATCTTGAATTGCATTGCATTACATTATTAAAATGATCCGGCCGGTGGTGTAAACGTAGAGGCTTGGAGTCAGTCGTCCCAAAACTACTCCGCCTCCGAGCCAACTGCCGCCGCCAGCCGCACTTCCCGTTCTCCTCCTATGCAGCCCTGCACCTTTGCATTTGCTATTCCCGTGGATCTGAAGGAGCCCGCCCCATGGGCGAGGCTCACAAATCTGGCACCATGGATGAGCTAAATGGAGATGGAGGCATACTGGGAACGGCTTGTGAGATGTGCACCTTGCCTGGCCAGGGATGGCGGCGCCAGGACGGAGTGGGTGCGGACGGAGCCACCGAACTGCTCAGTTGCTCTTTGGGCTGCGGCAGCGCGGATTGCCTGCTCTGCTCCCTGTTCCGCCCGTCTGCTCCTTGTACAAGCACGCAGCAGCTAGCAGTCAGACCGCTCCCTGGCAGCCGCGGCCACTCCCCCGTGCAGATCCGGCCACACTAGGCCCGACGGGGCGGGATGGAGGAGGAAGAGGCCGTGAGGCCGCGATCGCGTGAGCGCAAGGTGCTGGCGCGCCCAGGAACGAGGCAAGGGAGGCCGGGGCAGCAAGGCGCCGCCGCCAGCCATCGAGAGAGGCAAGAGAGGAGGAGGCGACGTCGGGCCGGTGCAGATCTGGCCGCGGCAGGCCCGACGGCGACGGAGTCGGGAGGAGGAGGCGAGGGCGCCGGTGCAGATCCGGCAGCGGCCAGCGCGACGGGGCGGGAGGAGGAAGAGGCGGCCGGCCGGTGGATGAGGAGAGGGCTGGCAGCGGTGCAGGAGGAGATGAGAGAGAGGAGGGAGCGAGCTAGGGTTGCATGTTTTGTCCCTTGGCGTGAGGCTGGAGCCGTCCGATTCAATCTGACGGTAGGCAAAGCAGCGGGGTGAAAAGGGCTGGGCCGATGGTGGCCCAACTCAGCCCGAAATGATGGGCTGGCCGCACGTGTAAAAACATTATCTCGATGTCAAATGATACTTCCTTGTTTGAAATTAGAGTGTGTAGGGGTTTACGTTTTGGATAAATCCATTCAATATTCTATACATGTGTTGTATATATGAATCAAGTTTCATCGACGCCTACATGTTTCACCCTTTACATTTTGGACGGAGAGGATACATCTTTGTGAACTTTAAACTTTTCTGTTTGCGATCTTGTTTTTTATTTGCCCCTATTTTCTATGTAAATAAACAATATATCCTTAAACTTAAGATCCAAACTATTTATTGTAAAGATTAAGACTCAAACAATATAGCCGACGAATATGAACTTGCCTCTAACCGTAAAATCCAGCACCCACTCATCTAACGGTAAGAAATTGTGTTGAAAACGTAAATTATGCGTGTTCCCCATTTGCAACCATTAATATTTTTTTGGCAATCGTAAAACTCGTTTCGTGTGACCGTAATAATGCATTTCCATGGAGTAAAGAATAATCCGTCGCAACCACAAACCGTAAAACACAAATGTCACTGCGTAAAAATATCCTTTAAGCCACAAATGCTACTTTGTGTTTGTGGTAGTAAAATCTTGTTTCCCTGAATGTGATTTTTTAGTGATTCTATAAATCATTCTCGAACAAGTAGTAAACTAGATTTTATAATCGTAACAAATGATATTTCGTATTTCCTTGTTTACATAACACTATAATAACACTTATGAATCGTAATTAGGTATTACTTAGTACGTATGTATTAGAAATTAGAAAATGAAAATGAATCTCCACACAATGCACACACGTATTAAGTGAAAACAAAAGAGTTTCAACAAAATGCATACAAAATCTAGATCCAGTGCACACAATTTTTGCAAAATCGAAATCCATATACACTGTATACATTTTTAACTCCTCTATGGGAATCAAAATCCCATTGTTCGTCCTAGTTCAAGAACCCAACACAGTTCTGAATCTCGAAAGATAGTCATCGTCACCACGCTAAACCCAGATGGCCACAGAATAGGTCTGCCACCACTTCATGCTCATCGATTCACTGCAATAGAAAGCAAAAAATCAATCAAGATTGCAAGCTTCTACATTTTTAATAGACAGAAATCACGAAATGAGGGATGCGTAGATCTAGAAATCACAAGGTTAACATTAATAAAAATAGAGGCAATAGAGTAAATATTTTCACTCCATGGGTTCATTAGATGTGCCCAGGACTTTGACTATAATATTTAAGAATATGTGGATATTTGCATCAGGAATAAAAAAAATTTTGAATAATTTATATGCACACAAGGACGAGCAGACCTGCGTTGAGGCGTGATGTCCAACTGTATGCTTCAAGAAGGCTCCTCATCTGCGCATCTAGACCAAAAAAGAAGCACAAGAAATTGCTGATCTAGTCATAAAAAACCTCATTGGATTTTTGTGATGTCATTCCGTGCCCTCCGCTCATCAACCCCCACCGTATGGAGTGCAGGACCGTTGAGTGGGAAATCAACGCTGCGCCGACGAAAGGCTAATCTTGATCTAGATGCGATGAAAGAAATATAGGATAGAAAGCAGCCTCGCTCCCAGCCGTACCTGGTCATCGCTACGTCTCCTTCCTGAAGGTTGCTAACGCCCGTACGCCGGAGAGAGGGGCGTCGCCGCTGCCCAATCCGGAGCCATGAGGAGGCCCCGCCGCCCGCCTGGTGCCGCAGACGAGAAACGCCGCCGCCGTGCTGATCTGAATGAGGACAGAGAAAAAAATGAGGAAATTAGGGTTGAGCTACGTTATATATATATAGTTTTAATGGGAAATTTAGGGTTTGGACGAAGATTTACGATTGTGGAGTGGTTTAATATTGCTGGGAGAGGATTTTACTATTGCGGGAGGTTTTTTTACGGTTGCGGGTTGTCTGTTGGTTGGGTGCGTTGATAGTATTCAACACGCTGGGAGGTGAATACAGTTATATATATACATGTATGTATGTATTAATGTATGTATTATGTATGTATGTATGTATGTATGTATGTATGTATGTATGTATGTATGTATGTATGTATAATCTGAAGTTTATCCCACGCTCCACATATTCTCTGCTTTAAAAAAATGAACGTTATACATTGGCTCCTTCGGTTCTTGTAGTTGTTGGGGGGGCTTGTTTGACAGGACAAGCTCATTGATTTCTCTGCCAGTTTTATCGATCTGATTTACTCCGTATATGTATAGGTTTTTTCACGCATGTGAAATCAGACATATACAACTTGATTGTAAAAAAAAAATCCCTTGTTTTTTAACAAATGAATTCGGTGTTAATCTCAGATGAAACAGTGCCGCAACCCACTGCCATTCTCATCTACGAAGCTTGAGGCTATGCAGTCGATCGATGAACCATCCGGCCTGTTTGAAGGACCACATGATGTCGTGTTGGAGTGACCAACCTCTGATCATGAAGACACACGGCTGGCCCCAATAACCTTCTGCAGATATAGATCGGGCCACATATCTGTTTGTATGAAAAGGCACAGGGCTGTGTGAAAACTGCTGTGGTGATCGATGATTTCAACCTTTGCCTAGAAATTTTCGTGGTAAGCTAGAGTTTTGAGGACAGAGTATGTACAGAGTGGACCCACACAGGAAAAACGAGGGCACCGTTAACTTTTGAGACAAAATTTTCTGGAATGTGGAGAAAGCGCAAGTTGCATAGACGACTTGAAGGTGGTGGACACGTGGATACATGGGTGCTGACTGGTCGATGAGTCAACACAGCAGACGGTGGCAACATGTGGAGTCTGGGCTTCATATCACGGGGATGAACGCCAGGATGATGCGCCCGTCTACAAACCGCCGCACCGGGCTCAGGCCCACCTCAAATTAAAAGGGCCCATTTATGCGATTTCTTCATTACCCTTTTTTAAGCGTTATTATACGCACCAAAAATAAATAAATAAATCCACTGCCTCGGTGTCCGCCGCCCGCCGCCGCACAGGCAGCTCCTCCTCCCCTGTGAATGGCGTCTTCCACCTCGCCGCCGGCGGTACTCACCTAGGGATCGGATTGCCGTGTCACTTCGAGTTGGTGCGTTTCAGGTGCCCAGTGCTGCAAGAATTTGCCCTAATATTAGGACTAATTTGGCTTAGGCAATCATCACCCTTTTCCGCAATTACCATGCTGTTCTAATCTTGCATTAATCTACAGTACATTATTCACCGCAGCCTCCTCGCTATTGCCTCTTGCTGCCGTATATGAACAGTGGCTCTACGAGCAACTACGCCGAGAATGCAGGAAAGGCCGATTGGTTCATCGCGACTGTTTGCTACCAACCACATGACAGGGGACCGGACGCTCATCTCCGACCTCATACCTATGAGTAACCAGGTTGTCCAAGCAGGGGACGGCGCCGGGACGTGAACACGGAGACCGTCGTCCTCCCTGACGTGTGGTACGTCTCAGGGCTCAACAGGAACCTAGTGTCGGTAGGGCAGCTGACCGAGGATCCTGATCTGGTTGTTGAGATGGGTGGTGGCGTGTGTCGCATCAGCCGTCGTGGGTCTGTTCTCGGTAGAGCGCCCATGAGATCTTCTGACAGGAAGTATGTGGTGGACTTCCTGAAGATTGAGCTGAATTAGTTCTTTATGCCATCACTCAGGTGCAAAGTTTTGGAGGGTGGTGGGTGTCTTCCTTTCAGTAGTAACACTAGCACTGTACCTTTGCATTCGCTGTGCCCTTGCAGCGTCCATCTTCTGGTGGTACTATCAGTTTGAGAAAATGACCTGATGTAAAGCAAGCAGCTGGACTAGTCTGAATCAGTCTAGTGCTTCTGAGAAAAAAATCACTGGAGAACATTTTTGCAAGTTCTTGAGGCAAGAAGGTAATACAAATTTGAGCGCTCTCTGCCTCTGACTATGTGATGCAGCTATATGCCTGTCAGTAATAAACTACGGTAGTACCATCTGCCCTTGCAATTGATTTTCTTTGGTGCCTCATGCTGCCTACTGTTAATTCTTGACATCGCTAGATCTAGATGTTGCGTGAAAATTGAAATTGCATTTTGTAAAAAAACACCGAAGATTACTGAGAATTTTAAGCACATGAGCCTGACGCCTACTAGCCTACAGTTACTGACGCCTACAAATTAATCATGTTGAACGGTATAAGATCCAAATGTATTGAAACATAACAAAATTGTATCTTTTTTTTCTTTGAAGGGAAAATTTAGTTCGGCAGGGTATAATTGCTAAGTCTATCCTCGCCAAAGAGCCCATCCAACCGCTCAAATTTCAAATTTTTCCACCTTCTTTGGGTTCTTTGATAAGCATAGCCTAAAAAGATCTAGGGACACGCGTATTACATCCTTGTATATAATAGCAGGCGAGCAAGCAGACATGAGCCATTCAGAATCACCAATTCAGCAAGATGCAGAGCATCCTGCACGACGCCACTAGGCAGTGCAGTGCGTCTCTGTTTACTGGAGATCGTGTTGCAAAGTTTGTATAATCAACTAGCACTCTTTGGAATCTGAATGAAGATGGCAAAAGTAAGGCCGTTACCAAACCTTCATCAAGCAAGCACACTGGAGCTGATTACATACAAGATGATTATGTATGGTAGCACAATAGGACAACACGGAGGGAACTACATGGTTTGCATATAACCTTGAAACCCTGCACGCGGGCTGGACGAGAGTATGAAATCCTAGCGGTAGAGAGGGATTGCGTTCCAGTGGATGAAGACGATGCTGCATGCGTCGGCGGTGTCAGACTGGAGCTTTGGGAGCTGATGGATTAGCTGCGTCGGCGGCGGCGTCAGTGGGGATCTTTAGGTACTCGAGGTGGTACAGGGCATCGTCGTCGTGCAACCGGCCCTTCCCGACGAATTCGCCGCTGCTCTGGTCCTTGACGGAGCACTGGCCGAAGCCGAACATGACGAGATAGTTGTCGAGCTCCGCCAGCTGCTGCACGGAGACCCGGATTTCTCCGGTGATGAGGCCAGGCACGTACCGGACGTCGGGAGATGGATGCTGCCGAAGGATACGGTGCCAACCCCGGCGACGGCTAGCCGACTCCCGTCGCGCGTCTGGTAACAGCACGCGGGAGTGACTGCTCTGAACGGCGGCGAGAATAATGACTTGTCGCCGGCATGGCAGGATGCTCCCGAATCCAATATGAGAGAAGGTTGGTGAGGAGGCTGGGACGGCGGCGACTTCAACTCGGCAGCAGCCCCCTGTCCCTGTGGTGGCATATTGAACAGCGTGGACAGCCATGCCCCCAAGGAGGAGTAGAAGGCGGTGAACAAAGGAGGATGAGGCGTTGCCATGGCGAAAATCGTCGCGTCCACCCACCCCCTCCCCTTCATCGCTCCTTTGCCCAATTTGGCCCACGGGGGCCCAATGGCCCGCGGCGCCTCCCTCTCCTCCAACTCGCCGCCGCAGCCGCCATGGCTTCTTGCAGCGCTGCCGCCGCCATCTTCGCCAGCGGGATTAGGGCTTCGGGTTTGGGGTTTCGAGTTCGGGGTTGGGGTGGGGGCCGCCGTCGTCGCCATGCTCTCCTCCACCTTCGGCCTTAGAGGGAGGACCAGGAGAGGCAGGCCGGCCCAACGGAGGTGGTGGAGAGGCCAGCGGCTGAGGCTGGCAGTGAGGGCGCCGTCGGCTGGGCAGGGTAGAAGGGCGGTTGGGCCAAGGTTGGGCGGGGGAGCTCCACTGGCGGTCGGCGATAGCGGCGGCGATGGAGGTCGTGTGGTGGGTCGGCGCGGAGAGGAGCGGCGGCCGGCGGGCAGGGAGGCCGCGGTGAGGGTGCCGATGCGCCGGCGGCCACCGGGTGGCTGGGGCGGGGCAGAGGCGGGGTGGCACCGGCGGTGGAGAAGAGGAAGATGAAGATGGTGGCCGGCGGCGGGCGATGGAAGGAGGAAGAAGAAGGGAAAGGAGGGCCGGCTCTCAGATTCAGCCCAAATGGGCGAACGGGGGAGCGGCGGGGCGTGGGTGGACGGGCGTCCCATCCACCCATGTGGAGGCGAACAACGCCCTTGCCATGGTGGTAGCTCGATCTGCTAGAGAGCTACAGCATGAAGAAGATAGGGGGTGACTAGGTGAGATGGGCCTCTGGTTGATAACCAAGCAAGCAATAAGGGTTTTGTTGGGTGGGTGGGTGGCCCCATCTGTCACTCTTGTTCAGTGGTTTCTTGCAGCCAGCCATGGATCAAAGGCGGTCGACGAGAATGATGATGATCGAGCTCGCAAGTCCAAGGATATATCCTTCTCTACGCATATACTAGTGATTACGTATTACGTGCATAAAGAAATGTCAGAGAAGAAGGAGGCTCCAATCAGCGATCGACAATACTTGTGTGCGGTTCGTCAATCTGTTGCTTTCTTTACTTGCCCTGCTGCAGCCATCCAAGACCTTGACGGCCAATCGCTGTAGCATTAGAGAATGGACATGCGCCGCCCACTTCCATCCATCCATACATCGGCGTTAGAATATAGGACCTCGTCCCTTCGCCCCTGCGTCTGGTTCCTCTGTCCGCTCCATTCCAATACACACCACCGCTTCAGCTTCACCACCGCTCCTCTGGATTCCCGTCCAAGAAGAATTTATCTCACACAAGGAGGAAACCCTAGCTAGCCAGCCAACTGAGTACGATGGCGCAAGGGCAGCGACATGAAACCTTGTGCCATGTTCAGCAACTGACACGCGGCCGTGCACACTGCCTGCTTCTCATGGCTTACAGCAATGGGGTTCGCCTTCCTAACGTTCAACTCAACTAGAGCAAAAGTTCTCAAAGAGCCATCTGGGTGTGGGTGCTCACCTAGCCGCTCACCGCTGCCTTCTTTGCATACAAGGTTGGGTCCAACATCCCCCCGCCGGTCCTTGTTTGTCTCATTATTATGCCTCTTGTCACCCTACTTAGAGGATTTTTGTGCCCTCTTCTTGCACAAGGAGGACAAGGAAGCAAAGGTGTGTGTATATCAACCACGTACGGTGTCTCTTACATGCGTACTATCTGGTAGTATATGGTTTTAAATAGCCAGCTATACCTATTTTATAGCTGTTTTAGCAAGGAAACGTTTCGCGTTATAGCAAGATATAGCTTGTTATTTGCACTTTTGAGAAGCGCGGGCCTAAACCCTTTACCCCATATTTCAAAACTATGGTATTACCACTCACCCATGCATAGTTTGCCTCGATCTACAGTGCACTTGAATGTTGTGGCTAGGCAGCTCTCTAGTTTAGTGGGCTAGAGGTCACTGGAACCCAAGTGTACAATCACCTCCGCAAGTGGCGGTAGAGGTGGTCAAGGTCTGCAAGCTTAAGGACCTTAGTGGGGCTCTTTGGGATGAAGATAACTACATGATAATGCTCGAAGAGGAGCACCTATTGGGACATACCAAGGTTACTACCACCACCTAACTTAAATATCATATGCATTTCTAATCCACTATGCTTGATTAACTGATTGTCATGTATGCAGCACATGTCATGTAGGACCACCCTAAAGATGTAGAGTTCCTCAATACATCAATTGAGAACTATATGCCTATGCAGATCATCTTTGGCAGTGAGCAAGCTACAAGACGGTTTGCTATAAGGTCCAATGAACCCCTTGGCACTCCAACTGACTTAGACCAGCCAGAAAATGACACCCAAACTGAAACCATCAACTTGTGTGGTGATGATGATAACACAAACCATACTAGAAAGAAGAGGAAGATCACTGAAGACAATGACACTCAAACTGAAACCAATGTTGGGTCCAAGCCTGTTGATGGTCCAAATCATACTGATGAGAAAGTGACAAAGGCTGGTGGGTCCTCTACTGGAAAGAAGAGGAAGATCACCGAAGAGGAAGGTGGTTACATGACTGGTATGACTAATGCTGTGCATAATGTTGCTGATGCACTAACCACTCCTATCCACAATGAGATGCGTCCAGGTCTGTACAATGTTGTTTTGAGCATTCCTGGTTTCACTGATGAAGCCCTGATGTATGCCCTGCAAAACCTACTTGACAACAAAGCACTTGGCCTTTGCTTTATGGAGATGTCTGACCCACACAGGGTGTTGTGGCTTAGGACTTTTTTGGGTAAACACTACTACAGCAAGGCTGGCAACCTTAGGCTGACCCTTTGACATCACACTTTTTGAGTGATCTAACTCACTTCTACTTAGTTGCCAACCATCTGGCCTTGTCTAACTATATGGCTATTTGATCAAGCTTGACACATTAATGCTTGACTACACCACAAACTGTTAACTTGGTGTACAATTTTTGTATAGCATAGGTGACAATCCAGCTGTGATGTGTGGGTTTGACCTTCGGCACTTGACGTGAAAGCACTTGGACCATGTTGTGGCTTGCATTATGAACACTGGAAATGAATGCAGTTTTACTTTGCTATTGTGCTTCTATCTCTTGGGATGCATGTATTCTTAAATCATTGCTGTTATTCTGTGCCTTGGTTTTGTTTGCGGAGCACTGTTTTGGTATTATTCTTCGATATTTTGTTACTGTGTGGACTCCAAAGTGTCAAGGTGAGTATAATATGGCCGATGATGACTGCAAGCTTATCAAAGGATTCCATATGATGATCGTGATCTCGATTGGTACCAGGCAAAACTGTGGTTCCCTCTATCTGTTGCCTTGGATCTGTTTCTCTAGTTTAGTATTTTCTCCTGCTTGATGAGTCTTGGTTCATTTGCTTGTTTTACCTTTTCTGTGCCTTGTATGCCGCGAGATCAAGATCAAATGTATACTACACTATACTGAGGCCAACATATTTCCTACAAGGGTTGTTTCATCAGTCATTTACACATTTACACTGTCATTGCATGTTTCTATTAAAGTCTCATAACTCATTACACTATCATTTATCTTTTATTCAAGGGCACATGGCCTGGTATGTGGTATTTCGTGGTAGGCAACCTGGGATATACACAGACCGGTCAATATGCAATGATCAAGTGATAAGGTTCCATAACTCGTCGTATAAAAGATATGAGACTAAGAATGAGGTCGAAACTGCTTATAATGATTATCTCATGTTCAGTGAAGGATTCCACAGGAGTGTTAAGGCCATCCAACCGAAGATAGCTGAACCAAAGATATCTAGGTGTAAAGATATTGTAATATTTGTGCAGTGCGTTGTCATTGTTCTCTTGTTGTTCAAGTTATGGACTGTCTAAGGCTTAGATTGTGATTATCATAATTTATATGTTAAATTGAACTATATTATCACTATCTAAGTATTACTGTTATGTGTGTATGGCATTCCAAGTATTTTATAATTTTAATATTTTTTCTGAGAAATAAATGACTTTGAACATTTCTAGGCCATTTCCATACACTGGAAACCTGTTCCTGCGACTGGAACCTAGTTCCCGCCATTTCAATGGGTGGTAACTTCACCCAGTCGAAGAAACGGTGAGGCCACTCCAAGAATCCAGCTAACCAAACATGATTCCGCTTGGCTCCCTTCATGCAATACAGCCCAAGACCAGCCAACCAAACACAATCTGCATTGTGCCTGTTTGAGGCCCATTTTGCCAACCAAATACGGTGCGCTGCATGTGAAGAGCCTAGCTCAACTGGGCCTGCACCTGACCCTGAGCCAGGCTGAAGCCCGCTGGGACAACCAATCACGCCCTATGAGAATAATGCAAAACCCCTCTGAGACCAATTGTTCCATAACTAGAAGTTGCCGAGAGCCACAAGTCCACCACCGCGAGGCGCAATTCCTGGCGCCACCGCGCCCGAGGTCTCCTGCAGCCGCCTCCTCGCCACAGGTCGCCGTCAGAAGCAGATCATGGCCCGCGCTCGGCGTTGCCACTACCCCAATTGCCCGCCCGTCGCCACACCATAGGGCTGTTGGCCGCATGCTAGGATTTATGTATTGACTGGGTTAACTCTACCAAAATCCATAACTCATTTGTTTGAAAATTGGTTGACTGGCTTAGGAAGTAAAGAGTGTATAAAGATTTTTTATGGGGGCAGCAGCTCTGTTATAGGCAATTTGATGTACTCGTAATAATATTATTTTTGAAAAAAATGATACTTTCTTTATGTAGGTTGCAAGCTATTTCTAAGGAGGCTTATTAGCTACGGTTTTGAACGTTGCTGCAGGGTGAAGACACAAGAGAAATTATTCACTCAGCAAGCAAGGTACTGAATGTCATTCTCTAGATATTTTTTTCGAAGAACGGATTGAGAAGGAATATTAGATTTTGCTTATGAACTTTTGTATTTGCTTTTATTAAAGCTCTATTCTATTTTTGATCAGATGATTAATTAAACATATTGTAAGATCTGGTTGTGTGCGGCTGTAGAGGCTGGAACGTTTCTATTTTCTAAAAAAGACAGACGAGGTGAAATAGTGCACATTACCATGCACCTGAAGTCACTAGCGGGACGGAGAAAGGCGCCGCCATCAGAAATCAGATGGGAGTTTGGGACCTGGAAGGCCCGCCTGATGAAGAAGGCTTCAGTTAGGGTTCGCGAAAGAGAATCGTAAACAAACAGACACACTCGAGGAAAATGCCACACCGGGCTTATCTTTTTTTCTCGGGACTAAAAAAACTGATGTTCGTGCTTGTCGCTATATATGCCGTATGTGTTCATGCAGATGGTCCTCGTAGTTTGTGGCTAGCAGAAACCGCTAAGACCGTCTCTAGCGGATTGCCTAAATAGGTCGTCTGTAGTACAAAATGAAACTGTAGTGCTATTGTAGATGGAGAGGCATGTGATTAAAATAGTGATAGCCAAGAGTGGATATACGATCCGCTGGAGATAGTCTATCTAGCAGCAGAGCCTCTGCTTTACATGCTGCAGGGCTTTGCGACAGAGAAGCAAAACATGTTGCGAACACACGTGTCGGAGCGGCGGAGCCAGGGGTGGGCCCAGCTCAATTCAAAGATATTCAATTGAATACCCATTATTTTTACCAAAGAAATTCGTATATGTACATGTATATCCTATCTATACATCAGTAAATAGAAAAGAACTCAAAATAGCAACGTTTTGGACATATTCAGCCCGGAATAACCTTCCAACCGGCCTTCCCTCCCTCTACCAATCCTTAGCGCTCTCTCTTGTTCGGAAATTAGGATCCGGAGCTGCCACTGCCCGACTGCTGACGCACCCAACCCTGGCCTGTTGCCTCTCGGTCTCTCCACTCTCTACTCCAGCGCGACGCGGCAGTGGCTGCCCCCTCTTCCCTTCCGGCGGCGGCTGACTCCGGCACCTGGCGGTGCAGTTCGGTAGCCGGCGCGGTGGGGCTGCAGCCTGCGGCTAGGCAAGCACCCCACGAGGGCCAGCGCGCCTGGTGCACGGCCAGGCACGCTCACGGCAAGGGACCCAGGGCCAGCCAGCCATGTCTGCAGAGCGGTGGGAAGCAGGGGCGCAACGCGGACGCCGGACGCGTTGGCGGTTGGCAGGAGCACTGGGCGCAGCGCCGGCAAGCAGGGCGCAGGCCGCGCGACGCCGGCGTGTGGCAACCGGCAAGGGTGCTGGCAGGCGGCAGCGGCATCCCACTGGCGACCGACTGGTCCCTATTCCTTTGTTCTTTGTCTGACCATCTGTCCATCTGTGTGAGTCATTTGAGTCCGTGGTCTTGTGTTGATTGGTGATTGCGAAGCCAACAAGCAAGTCTAATTGAGCGCTTTAGCCGTCAAAAAAAATTTCCTACCATTTGATAATTTTGAATATCCAACCTCAAAATCCTGGCCCGCCTATGGGCGGAGCCCCGTGCTCATCCATGACGCGCAGACAGAAACCACACAGCGAATCTATTTACTTTACTATGGAGACTATTTAAGCCTTCACATTAATCAAGATAATCTACTAATAAATCATAATAATCAGAATTATCTAGCCATCAACTAAGTATACTGAAGTATCGATAGCCATTAATAAATCTATTAAAAATCCAATCCATTAGATTTCCAGAGAGAAATAAATTAATAAAAAGGAAAAAATTTAAGAGAGATAAATTAACAAATTCGGGCAAATTTGTACTGTACTTGCATAGCATCTTTGTGACTTTCAGCACAGCATGGCCCACTCCCCAGACTGAGCCTGCAGGCAGGCTGTGCTGCATTTCTGGATCCCCGACCCCAAGTCTGTCCAAGGAATGAAACTACAACGCCTTCTCAAAAGATTGGGAGTTGTGCGGTATTCAAACATAAAATCAACGTATGCATGCGACTAGTAGATAACTGTTTAGTAGGAAAACATCATGCTTGCCTGTCCCAACAACTCTCGATCCATCGGATGAGGGACCTGTGTCGTATTGGAATGACCAACCGTTGATCCATGAATCCACGCTCCACGGCTCCAATAACCTGTAGCATAGGCCCACGCCCCACAGATCTGATTCTATAAGCAAGGCACAAAGTTGTGTAAACTGCCGTGGTGATGATTTGAACTAATGTCTAGAAAATTTTCTTGCTAAGCTAGATTTTTCAAACTAATGTGGCAAATTTATGTGCAATTTGGCTTATCTGCTACACAATGGTCGTGTTTTTCCTTGTTCGGTTGGAAGATAGCGGAATTTAATTCCTCCTCAATTCTCCTCAAACTGAACAAGACCTAAAATAATATTAAAGAAAGAAACATAATTTACTTATATTTCAGTGCATTTTTGAACTAATAAGCATTCGGTATGAATGATTTGCTCTAGCCCTATTCCATTTATTTATGAGCATGCAACTAAAGGATCAAGCTTAAAAACTTAAAGTTAGCATTAACCTTCAGTATATGGTAAATGTATTTCAGAGGTGTGGCATTTTAATAGTCTCTGCCAAGCTGTTTCCTTCAGATTCCACCTGAGTTGAGATTATGCCATGAGAAAGGTTTCTCTAAAGAATGAGTAACAGCAGAAACTAGCAACTGGTATGAGAGTGAAAGAAGGTGCTCAAACTAGTGTTGCCTTCTTCCCTGGAGATAACTGTATTTGAAAGTATCAGACTTTATTGGAGTACCATTCAGCATTCACCATGTGGGCTAGTCTATTCACAGCAGCTACTTCCTTCAGATTATGTTACTTAGGTTCTCATATATAGTTTGGCTGCAGAGTACGGAGTGTATTTAGATTATTATATGTCGCTAAACAATTCGAGTCACTAACAGACATGAGTATAAATCAACAGATCCACACTCAACACAGGCACACGGGTGAAACATAATTTTTCTTCCCCACTTCCGAACAATTGGAGTCAGTCATCTTTCCTTGGAAAAGCGAGCTTGATGATGTGGAACTTTGCACGTGCTCACTCTTCGTGCTGAACCAAAAACAACACAAAAATGACTGAGGAACCTACAGTATCAGTACGAGTATGTAGTATCCTCGCAAAAAAAAAAAAGTATGAGTATGTACAGGGCAGTAGTCTTGCTTTGTGACTAATAATTGTGAGCCGGCCGGCCGGGCGATGATCATGGGACGTGGAGGAATACATGCCGTCGCGGTCGTCGAGGATGGCTCCCCCGACGACGGTGCCGTCGTGGAGCATGACCTTCCCGCTGCCGAAGCAGACGTGCATGCCGTGCTGCCTGTCGAGCTGGCTGACGGAGATGAGGCTCTGCTGGAAGTCCTCGACGAGGGACACGTCGGGGACACTGAAGCTCCCCCACTGTAGGCATCCGGTGCCCAGGACGCGCA